>APFE030692870.1:20074-37330 GCA_000404065.3 Pinus taeda | reverse complement strand
CTCGGTTCCTTGATCGCACATCTGACTGACACTCAGTAGATTATGCTTCAAGCCATCAACATACAAAACATTTCCAGCTTTGACCTTTTCTTTCAACTGAGCAGTGCCTTTTCGTTTTATGGTTGCAGGGGTATCATTTCCAAAAGAAACTTTCTTTCCCTTTTCTAAAGCAGTATATGATTCAAGTTTTTCTTTATCACCTGTCATATGCTTTGAACATCCACTGTCGATGTACAATAGATTTTCCTGTCCTTCTACATAAAAAGATATCCCACATCTTTCTGGTTGTGATTCCTTTATTCTCCATGTTCTGGTGCTTGAGGCTTGTTCCTTTATCTGCTAAAACCTGCTCCTGCATTCAGAATATCCATGACCAAAGTTATTACAAATAGAACATTCAATTTCATTTTCAAGGGCCGAAAAGTTGTTATAGGTCCTTTCCGTAATTCCAGTCATACTTCTTTGTTTTTGAGCTTCTCTAGTCATGATTGTCTTATAGGAAACACATTGAGCTGCTTTGTGACCAAAGTTATGGCAAGAGAAACAATGGCCATTGAAGAAAATTCTGCGATTATCAAATCTACCAGCAGAATGATTGTAGTTTCTATTGTCATCCATTCTTGAAGCAAATTGAGAAGTTTTTACCTGTGGCTATTTGTAGCTTTTGTTCACCCTTAAGATGGATTCCCTTGGTTTACCTGGTAGTCTTTGTTTATTCTTGATGTAATTCATTCCTGTTTTACCTGGTGATCTTCATTGGGCTTTTGCTCATTCCTCCTTGCTGCATCAAGATAACTCTTTGAGGTGGATGCTTGAGATGTTTCCCCATTATACCCCAGACATGTCTTGATTAGTGGAGAACGTTGTACATTAATAATCTCATCCAGAGTTTCAGATCCTTTAACAAATTTCAGATTAAGAGCCTTTGTTTTCTCAATTTCTTTTCTAAGGCCAACAATTTCACATTCTAACTTCTCAAGGAATTTTCCTTTTTCGTCAAGTTGAAATTGCAGAGTATCAATGATCACATTCTTTTCTTCTAAACATGTCTTGAGTCTAGAAATCTCTTCATAAAAGCCATCCACATCTATAGCATCCATGTAATCATCATCTTCAAAAGCCATTAAAAGTTTATATTTATTACCTCGTTCATCTTCATCACTATTTGATAGTCATCACTATCTTCATGAGTGTAATAGCTTTTCTTATTTTCATTCTATTTCTTGTTCCATCTAATAGGTTCCTTCCCCTTGTCAATCTTATCCTTATGAGGACATTTGGCAGCATAGTGACCTACTCTTCCACAAGCAAAACATTTGAAAGGTAACTTACCTATGAATCTTCCAATGCCCTGTTGAAGGTTTTTGACAATATTTGATTCTTCTTCCTCTTCTGATGCATGTCCTAACTCATAGTAGTCTCCTTTACCTGAAGCCTTGAAAGTTGCTTCTCTCCTATCTGATGGTCCTCCTTTCCTCATTTCATAAGCAGTTAGAATCCTGTGTAGCGATGACATGGTAAGGTTTCGAAGATTCTCCTTTTCTTCTATTGCAGAAACTTTAGATTCAAACTTAGGCGACAAAGATCTTAGAACTTTTTCAACCACAACAACCTCTTTTATTTCTTCACCCAAAATTTTCATATAATTAACAATCTCATCTACACGAAGGAAATAGTTATCCGCACTTTCATCATTGTGCATTCTAAGATTTTCATACTGAATTCTGAGGGTTTGAAGTTTTTCTCATTTTACCTGATCATCTCCTTGATAGCTCAGAGCAATCTTGTCCCATTTCTTTTGCGGATTTATACTGCATAACCTTCACAAATTCTGATTGAGATAGACATCCTGTAAGAGTATTGACCGCCTTTGCATTTGTTTCATATTTCTTCTTCTCAACTGGATTTGTAGGAGTTGCTGATGGAAAAGAATACCCTATGTCTATGATATCCCAGACTTCTGTACCAAGAGATTGAAGATAGGCAGTAACTCTTACCTTCCAATATACGAAGTTTGTCCCATCAAAAATCGGTGGCCTAATTGATGCTTCCCTCTCGTAGTTGCTCATGATGATAGAACTTCCTTCAAGCGATCAAGCTTCTTAAAAAGGACCTGCTCTAATACCAATTGTTGGAAATAATACTGAGAGAGGGGGGTGAATCAGTATTATCAAATTATTTTCAATTAATTTATTCTTCAGATATTGATCATTAGTTTGTATGTCAGTACCATATAATAATGAGCAAGAATAAGAAAAACAGATAATCACACCAAAGAACACCAGATATAGGGTGGAAACCCAATGTGGGTGAAAACCACCTGCTGCAATATGTCTTTATCTTCTTTCAATTAAAAACTTCTTTTACAATGATTTTGTATTGGTGCAGTCCTTTACCAGTACGCAGGCTGCAACCTGCAGAGAGCTGCAACCCTCTCTCATTTTCCAGTCTCTCTTGAAAGGGAGCTACAACCCCCTTAGCTCTTCTACTTCTTTGAGGACCACGTTTCATAAATTTTCAGACTGGATCCATGAACATCAATCAATCATCAAGAATTTCTGCATCAAACAATCTCCTTTACACCAATTAGCACTGAATCAAGTAGACCACACACCAAATCTAAACCCAGAACACTGCAGCGATGAATAGAAGCAGCTAGATCACAACTCAAAAGACATACGCTGCTTTAATAACTTGAAACCTGCATACATATCTATAAAGGATAATTCGCTCTATCAGATATTCAAACACTAATTAACCCAAATTATCTGATTTATAGATCAAGCAAGCACCACATATAACAGATCAAAATCATACAAAGATACTATCATTCAAGCTTAAAGATTATGACCCATCAATAGAACTTATCCTTCTCTTTGCGCTAAGGTTCCTCCTTCATTCAGATCCAGATCTGCACCATAACCCAATTACCAGTATTCCAGATATAGCACTTTATTAGATATTCAATAATAATTCAGATGATCCTTTGCCGCATGATCTCCTTCCTCTTTTATAGTCTTACAGGGCTTTTCACAAATACAACGGTCCAAACCATAATAACACCATACCATGAAACGCAATATTGGTAATCAACCACTTTTGGCATGAATACCATGGAACAAAACCAAAGGATCAAAAATTGTCGGACTAATACCATGAAACCAACCATTGAAAGTGCGTGAGATCAACACTTTTGGGATGCAATACCGACGGACCAAAACCATAGATCAAAAACTGTTGGACTAATACCATGACACCATTGAAGTGCGTGAACCTTTTCTCCACATGAAATAAACTTTTCTCTGCATAAAATTCCGTGAACTTTTCTCCACATGAAATAAACTTTTCTTTGCATAAAATTACGTGAAATTTTCTCTACATGAAATAAATTTTTCTCTACATAAAATTCTGTGAACTTTTCTCCACATGAAATAAACCTTTCTTTGCATAAAATTCCGTGAACTTTTTGTTGGAAATAATACTGAGAGGGGGGGGGGGGGGAATCAGTACTATCAGATCAGTAAAACTTTTTCATTTTCATACTCAGATACATATACGCAACTTCAGTTAAGGATATCCGCGTATATACGCGAGTGTGTTAAATGAAACCAGCGTATATGAAGTAATCTTATGATACAGTTAGCTTATCTTCAGTAAATGTATCAGAACATTATTAACCATATTAACAATAAACAAGTGCAGTAAAACATAACAGATCATCACACATAAAGAGCACACATGAACACCTTGATATAAGGTGGAAACCCAATGTGGGTGAAAACCACCTGCTGCAATTTGTTTCTATCTTCCATTAATAAGAAACTTCTTTTACAATGTACTGGTGCAGTCCTTTACCACTACGCAGGCTTCTACCTGCAGAAGGCTACAACCTTCTTAGCTCTTGTACTAACCGTTCCATTTATTAGTACGTAGGCACTGGCCTACTGAAGGCTCCAACCTTCACTCGTTTTCCAGCTGCTCCTGGAAGGAAGCTACAACCCCCTTGGCTCTTGTACTGGCCAATATGTTTACCAGTACGTAGGTGCTGACCTACAATAATCCACGGACCACCTTTCATCAATTTTCAAACTGGATCCATAAAACAATCACCATTTCAATACAATCAATCTCTGAATCACCCAATACTGAAAACCCTGTCACAGAACACAACCAGAGCCCACAACTCTGCAACGACCACTAGAATCAACAACAACCTGAAACACCAAATCTCATAATGTATACGCTACTTGGACGAACCCAACCTGTGTGTATACGCCCTTTTACCAAGGACAATCCGCGTACAGATCTGCAAATTCAACCTCATAACTTTGCAGCTACTTCAGACATCAGAACATACCCAAATCATAACATTCATAAACATGTGTCAATAGATCTAGTCTATCCATACTCAACCCATATAAAGATAATCATTACAAGCCTTGAGATCCCAATCCATCATTCATCATCCTTCACATGAGTGCCTCCTTGGTTCAGATCAAGCAAGACATCACCAACCCATAACCAGCATCTGGATCTCACACTTTATCAGATCTTCATTACTTGCTCACTCTTGCACACACTCTTGGCCTAATGATCTTCTCCTTATATAGCCTTAGGCCTTGCTCAATACCATGGTCCAAAACCATAACAAACCAATACCATCAACTTCGAAACTAGGGATCAACACACATCTGACGAGGTACCATGGTCCAAAACCATAGGTTCAAGTTCCAAGGACTAACCGCCACCGACCAAAGGTAATTTTTCCAACATATACGCGCCTTTCATTCTATGCACCTGCGTGTGTACGTATACACGCCTTTTGCTCTGATTACCCGCGTATATATGCACTTTCATCACGGTCAACCTGCGTATATCTCTCTTTTGATCTACTGCTCTAGACTGCCATTAGATTAAGTTGCCATCACCTGTATCAAACCTCTGAGTGAGTTGCCATCAAGGACAACACCTGAATCATAATGCCAACAAGCTGATGAGAGTGTGACAAGCTGATGGAAATACTGTAGAAGTATTTCTATTAGCCAAAACTCCTAAAGATGTTGGAAAATATATTAGATTCTACAATTCCTATGTCATTTCCAATTAAGAAGAAAGGAATGTACACTCCTATTCCTACTCCTTGCCAGCCTTGGGAATCCATCTCCATGGACTAGATGTTTGGCCTTCCTTCTACCAAGCATCACAATGACTGTGTATTTGTGGTCACTGATATATTTTCTAAGATGGCTATATTGACTACTTGCAAGAAGAGTATCATAGTAGAAGGCACTAACGAACTCTTCTTTGAACAAGTGTGGATAAATTTTGGGATTCCTTAGACCATCATATTAGATTGGGATAGTAGGTTCTTGAGAACATTATGGTTGAGCCTCTAGTCATTATTGGACACTAATCTCACCATGTCAACTCCATTCCATCCTCAAACTGATGGACAGACAGAGGTTGACAACAAGATGATATTTCACATACTACGCATGTACAATTCTAAGAATCCATGAACATGGAATGAAAGTCTTCCTTGTGTGAAACATAGCTATAACAGAGCTCTCCATAGCTCGAATAGCCTCATCCCCTTTCAAGTTGGTCTGGGATTTCAACCATTGTGTTTCATTAATGTTGCAATGCCTCTTGTGATTACATAGGAAGAATCTGTACATGTTTTTTCTGAAGCTAATAAAGCCACCAGTTTTATTGAACGCATCTAGCACATCCTCCAGCAAGTTCATGATATCCTGGATAAATCCAATGCCAAGTACAAACAACGTCATGATTAGCATTAGGTGCCACATAAGTTTCAAGTGGGTGATAAAGCTTTGTTTCATTTGCAAAAGGAACACCTTACCAAATCCCATCGGAAGCTTCGACCACTCTAATATGGGTCTTACAACATCACCAAGGTTGTGGGTGACAATGATTTTGAGATAATATTCCCCCATTCCTTGGCCTACACCCAGTATTCAATGTGGACCTCCTTCGGCCATAAATTCCACCATTGTTGGACGCATCATACATTGTTGAGTAGTTGACACCAACAAAGCTCAACCCAGATTGCATTGAATAGGCCATGATTAATTGAATCATGGACACACAAATTAATAACACTCACCAATATAGGATCCAATTGCTTCTGGTTGTCAAATCCTACCATCTCCTACACCAAGGCAAGTGGCTCACTGGACCAGGTTCAGCAGACGTCTTCCCATCTCATGGAGGCACTCAATCCAATGGGGACCATCACTTCCTAAGGGAGATTGATATAGATTGATATTGGTGTCCAACTACCTATTCCACTTGGACCCCCATCACTATTTCCTTTTAGTTTCTTATTTTCTAGCATACTTTCTATTTTTAACAGTTTTTCAGGTCTTGAACTTCCAGTCATTTTGAGGCTCTAAACGGTGCTTTTTGGAGAAATGGAAAAACAAAGGCCTATCATTTGTAGCCAAAAAATTTTGTCTGGATAGACCTTTTAATGGCTTATCATGAGCACCAAATGGATATCATATCCCAAAGTTACGACCTTGAGAAGTTGACATTCCAACTAACTCCATTGGGGCCCACAAACGTTTGGCACTTCATCTCCTAGGATTATGTTTTTGGATGTTTAGGGTTTCTCATTGTTTCTTCGTGATTAAAAGTCCTCAGAGGCTCATTGTAAATCGTTTCAGAAGGCATTTAGCCATCACAACCCTTCTCAAAGATAACTTATCCTCACCCGAGCTAGTTTGTTTATTTTTTGCATGTAAACATTTTTCAACAATTGTTATTTATTAATTGAAGTTATGTTTTTTTGTGTCTATATGTATTTCATTCTTTTCCTTCATAAATTTGGATCAGTCATATCAAAGTGTTATGCTCTTTCTCTATTTTTTATGGAAGTGCCCAATGAGTTTAGGGTATAAGGATTTGGGACTTGAACTGGTTGAACCCTTGCAAGACCGTCCTTTCCAACAGTGAAGGTCTCCCATGGTGGAAGAAAATAAAGATGAGGGAGTAGGAGATCCTTTCAAAATTTTGCTCAAAGAGGCCATCAAGCGACAAAGGAACTATATGACGGGCAATTTTTCCTAGATCCTTCTACGAGTTTCAACAGGTGAAGCATCTTTATCCAGCAATCACTTCAGAGGGTCTACCCCTTTTAAGGTACAAGTTAACCTTAACATTCTTATATTTGAAGGCTAGATAGATGTAGATGCCCTAGATAGATGGTTAAATCTTCTAGAAGGATATTTTTCAATCCATAATTTTACCAATATGGAAAATATTACTTTTGCACTCCTCAAAGTTGGCCCCCATGTTAAGAAATGGGGGGGAACTTACTGTGAGCAAAGGGACGAGGAGAAAACCTCACTATTTTCAACCGCAACCTCTTAGAATTATTTCTGAGATGTTGTCAAGAAACAAAATTACCTTGTCATGGGCTATGAAGATAAGTACATAAAGTGGACCAAAATATGGAAAGAAAGGGACCAAGACGTGTCGAAGCTCACGCACATTTACTATACCCTATGCACAAAGTTGGGTATCAAGGATTTTGAGTGGCCTACGATACTCAAGTATCGTGGTTGTATGCACAAATACACCTAGGTATAAATCAAGTTCCCGACAGGGAAAATTTTAAGGATGGAAAATTATCATGAAGTTTAAAAACATTGGCAAATATCACTAGTCCCTAATATGCAAACTATAAAAAAAAAATTTTATGCATTTGTAAAATTATTCAAATTTTATAATGATTTTATATATACTCTCTATATAATGTTGGTAATTTTTAAGGTAAAATTATTTTATATTGTAAAATTTGGGAAAACTCATTTTTATAAAATATGGAAATTGGAAAATCTTTTTTCTCGAAAAATCATGGAAAATTAGCCCACCTGTGAATAGTAGCCCCTAAAATTTTCCATGGTTCCTAGATATCTCCTTGCTTGGAATAACGTACCGATATGTTGTGAGGATCAAGCATAAATTTAAACAAAAGAAGCAAGACTTTGGATCTATGAATCTGAAGAACGGAAAATGCACCTCCAACCCACTTCACAAAGGACAGAACCAAGGTGGAGTGACCCAAGATAACCCATTGAAGCCACAACCAAATAATAGAACCATGAAAACAATGAAGTACACCAGAAAGTCTTATTAGTTCCACAAGATCCCCACCCACAACACAAATGAGAGTCACGCCAAGCAGTCACCAGTGGTCGAGCTAAAAGCTTTAGAGTTATATGCATGTTTTGACTTTAAGACAGAACTCAACAAGGGTAATGAAAAGGGGAAGAATATCATTGATGTAGAACCTAATTCCAGCATTACAACTACCAAGATCCAAAATATTGATAACAAAATCCAAAGGAATGAGAGTGTCTCTTCCACTCACAGATGTGGGTGAAGGGTTATCCACTCTAGTTCATTGTCGATAGTGGGAGAAAAAAGAAACTCATATTATCAGAGTTTGTTAAGGTTTGGGCATGTCTATCACACCACACCCACATCCATACACCACCGAGTGGCTCCAAAAAAGATGAGATCTTTTTGTCAGCTAGTAGTGTCATCTTCCCTACAACATCAAGCCCTACATGGGTGATGTACTTTGTGATGTTTCTCCTCTTGAAGTCTATGATGTTTTATTAGTAAAACCATACTTGTGGAAATGTAATGCTATATATGAGTCAATACCTCGCACTATTATTATTTCTTTGGTCAGAAAACTATACATGATACTGAAGGTAGCCCCACCTACTTCCATTTCTTTGATCTCTAGTAAGCAGTGCAGTAAGATCATCTCCCAGACTGGTAAATTTTTTTTTTTTCTAATTCACTCTCAAAGTAAGGGGAAGATCATGGCCCCTATAAAGGGTTCCTCCATGTAGCAGAAGAAAGTTGATAAGGTCATGTAGGAGTACAGGGACATGTTCTCCTCACCCACAGGGGTACCCTTGTACTGTCAAGTCAATCATTCGATCAATCTTACTCCCAGAGCATATCTGCCCAATGGGCTAGTATACTATCACACTCTAGTTGAAAATAAGGAAATCAAACAACATCTCTAGGAGTTTCTGTAAAAAGGGCACATCTTACCAAGTTCCTAACCTTGTAGGAGACCAATTGTACTTGTACAAAATAAGGATGTGACATGGAGACTCTGCTTTGATTATCGGGCACTAAATAGGATCACTATTAGGAACATATACCCAATCCCATAGTTTAATGACCTTCTGGACCAACTCATTAGGGCCAAGTACTTCAACAAGATTGATCTTAATTTTGGCTATCACCAGGTTCTAATAGAACCCACATATGTATGGAAGACTACCTTCAAATCCAAGGAGGGCATCTTTGAGTGGTTGGTCATGCCCTTCGGGTTGACAATTCCCCTGCAAATTTTATGAGGTTAATGGATGACATATTGCAGCCTTTACCAACTTGTTCATGGTTGTATATCTATATGACATCCTCATCTTCAACAAGACATGGGTAGAGCACTTACAACATATTCGGTAGTTCCTTCAAACTCTGTAGCAACAAAAAATATGTGCCAAATTGGAGAAATGTTCCTTTGGCATGAACAAGGTCAAATATATGGGCCACATAATTAATGAGCAAGGCATGCATGTTGATCCGGTTAACATCCAAGTCATTTGAGATTGGCCAGCCCCGACAACTCTCACAGAGCTTTGCATCTTTTTGGGCCTTGCCAATTTCTATTGAAGGTTCATGTTAGGATCCTCCCATATCACTTGGCCTTTGATTCAAATTACCAAGGGCAGAGTGAAAGAAAAAAAAATGGTTAGAATCACAACAGAGGGAATTTTTTGAGTTGAAACATCACCTTTTCTTTGTGCCATTACTCGCATTACTAAACTTGCAACAATGCTTTTTAATTGAGACAGATGCCTCTGACAATGTTATTGGTGCATTTCTCACCCAACAAGGGCATCTGATGGCCTACCATAGTGAGACACTCTTTGATACTAAATACCCACCTATGCTAACGAGATTTACTTCATCATGTAGGCTTTTCAGTAGTGGAAACATCACAGTCTAGGGAAGAAGACAATCATCCACACAGATCACCGACCTCTAAATCTTATATAGACGCAAGGGAATTTGGAGAACAATTTCCATCAGAAATGATCCACGTATTTGCAACAATTCCATTTGAACATTAAATGCAATATTGGTAGCACCAATAACATTGTAGATTTCCTTAGTCATCTCCTAATTGTGGCACTGACTATTGTTCTCAACTCTTGTGAGCACGATACTTCTGGATGGTCGTAGTTATGCATCAATGATCCATAATTTTCCACCACATGCCAGATGTTGATGGATGGCAAGAAAGCAGTCTAGGATGGCTTGTTATGCTACCTAAGGCACCTTTTTGTTCCTTAAAGTGAGTATGCAAAATTGATTTTGGGGGCATGCTGCATTTGGGTCATATAACACTTTGGTTTGGAGAAAACCATGGTAGTATTGTAGAAGTATTTCTATTGGCCAAAACTTGGACAAAATGTTGGAAAATATATCAGATCTTATACTTCATGTGCCATCACCAAGCCAACCACTAAGAATCAAGGCCTATACACTCCTCTGCCTACTCCTATCCAGCCTTGGGAATCCATCTCCATGGACTATATGTCCAACCTTCCTTCTACCAAGCATAGTAATGATTGTGTATTTGTGTTCGTTGATACATTTTATAATATGGTTGTATTGATTGCTTACAAGAAGAGTATCACAACACAAGACACTACCAAACCTTCTTCGAATGAGTGTGGGTATATTTTGGGATTCTAAAAACCATTATATCATATCAAGATAGCAAGTTCCTGAGCACATTCGGGTCAATCCTATGGTAGTCGTTGGACATTGAGCTCACCAAGTCAACAGAATTCCATCCTTTAACTGATGTCCAGACAGAGGTTGTCAATAAGATTATAAAGCATATAATACACATGTATAACTCCAAGCATCCACAAATATGGGATGAGCTTCTTCCCTATGTGCAACATATCCATAACATATCTCTCCATAACTCGACTAGCCACAACCACTTTCAAGTGGGCCTAGGATTTCAAAAATTGTGTCCCATTGATGTTGCAATGCTTCTTGCGATTACACAGGTAGAATATGCACATGTTTAGTTTTAATTTGATAAAGCCACCAAGTTTATTGAACACATCCAGAAAATCCACTAACAGGTTCATGATATCCTAGATAAATCCAATTCCAAGTACAAATAGCATCATGATCATCATCTAGTGCCACATAAGTTTCAAGTGAGCAACAAAGTTTGGTTTCATTTATAGAAGGAATGCCTTACTAGATACCAACGAAAGCTTCAAGCACTCTGATATAGGCCTTACACCATCACCAAGGATGTGGGTGGAAATTCTTTCGAGCTAAGTATTCCGCCAATCCTTGGCTTTCACTTAGTATTCATTGTGGACAACCTTCGACCATGCTTTCCACCATTGTTGGACACGTCAGACATTTCTAAGTAGCTGACACCAACAGAACTTAACATAGATTACATTTAACAGACCACAACCGACCTGATCATGGACACACAAATTAATATATCTCTTCAATAGAGGATCCATTTGTGTAAGTTTTTCAAATTCCGCCAACTCATACACCAAGGCAAGTGGTTCACCATGGACCAAGTTTAGTAGAAGTTTATGTTGAGAGATGTAACTAGTATTGGTCTTCATAATTGTATTTGATTCATTATGTAATGTACTTATCAAAATAAAGAAAAATAGAATTTATTATAAAAGAAAAAATATTTATTAGCATGGGTTTCATGCTTTATTTGTTTTATTTCTAGAAGAAAGACTCCATTGAAGGTTTATAGGTTTTATGCCATGAGTCCTAGTCCTTTTCATCATGTAATAGACCTTTCTTGGGCTTTGTGTGTCAAGAAATAAAATTTGTTTTTATGAAAATTGGTCATCTATGCCTCCTCCACCAATTCAGCCTTCCCTTCTCCTCATCTCGGCCTAAAAGAGAAGCTTTAAACCACTATATATTGCATTGGATTTGACCTAGTTTAGAAGAAAGTAAGAAAATATTTGATTTGTGGCTATCAAGAAAAGAACAGAGTTCAAAGAGCTTATTAGAGAAGGAATTAACATTTCATGAAGTAAGAAGACCAAGCGAAGAAGTTAAAGGACCAAAAATTTGTGCTTAATCTATTACACGTGCGAAGAATAATTCTGTAATAGAACAGTAAAATTACAGGGTCGAAGGTACACTACAAACTTCAAAATTGCAGAACAGCCCAAGATCTTTATTGACTTATCATTTGAGAAGCGGACTTGTGTTGACTTGTGAAAGAATGGGCTAGAGTTTTACTGATCATATTTGGAGGCTAACTTGGTGGATGGAGGAAAAATTGTGTCTTGGTCAAAAGGTCTTGGTTGTCTCATTTGATTTGGTTCTTGAAGAAAAGAAGAGATTTTTTGGGTTTTTTTTCCTTGACTGAGAGACTACATCTTTTGTCCTCGATCTTCATATTTAAGTTTTGATACTTTTGTTTGGTCAATTTAGTGTGTCCTAAATTGCTATATAAATTGTCAATCCGGGAATCGTAAACTGCTGAATTGAAGTGCACTGTATATGCAAGATAATTGTTTTCTTACTCCTTTGTCGCTTTTCATTTTTGGTTTGTTTTTGGGTTTATCTTCTTATTGATTTCCTAATGTGAGATGGCAATTCTAAAAATCAAGTATGGATAAAAGTTTTCAAGGCAATGGTGACGTTTAAAATAATTTCCAAACTTCAAAGTTTTCAAAAGGTTTTTCAAACTTGCAATGATGAAATCAATTACTAAGAGAAAATAAAGATGTACCTAAATTCTAAATAAACCAAACAGTGAACTAGTGACTATGAAACCCAATATTCTTGTCGTTGTATAAAAAGAAAACTTGAACTCAAAGCAATTCAAAAACTGTAAGCAAAGTAAACTAAATCATATTACATCAACTCATATTCTAACCCCTCACCATTCGACTCGCTCTGGCTATAGGAGGTAATCATAAACAAATTGAGTAATCTGATATCTAAATTGCATAAAATGAAACTAATATCAAACTACACATTCATACTTCAATTCCTCACCATTCAACTCGCTCTGGCTATAGGAGGTAACTGAAAATGACATGAGTAATCTAATCACTAACTTGCAAAAACAAATAAACTAATATCAAACTATACATTCACACTTCAATCCCTCACCATTTGACTCGCTCTGGCTATAGGAGGTAGCTGAAAATGACATGAATAGTCTAATATCTATCTTGCAGAAAAGTAAATGAACAAAACAAAACTGAAAGAAATAAACAGTGTTGGAATTAGAACTAAGAAAACAAATCAACAGAAGGACAAGATAATTCCATCATGTCATTAGTCATCAAAAAGCTATTTGCACTTTCCCGGGCTATCTACAGGAAACCTGAAATAAAACACTGATCAGTTGACAGTCATTAGAAAGCATAAAATAAACTATGGACAGCAATCAACACGAATACCATGAGCAGTGTAATATATACAAGCAAACAACTATGGCATCAAGAAGATAAATGAAGAAAACATGAAACTATACAATAACTATAGAACCTTCATGTACAAGGGCCCTCTGCAACCTTGGCCAATCAGAAATCAATCACGGATTTGAACTTAAAAGCAGTGTCTTCTCATAAATTGAAATACATTCATAACATAAGGATCAAGTCGCGGCACGGTGGCTCGTAAAACAGTCAAGATTACATACCAAAAACTAGTTTATACACATACGAGGATGCTTTATTTATAATAGGAAATGACATAACTAATTCCTAAGATCTGCATTGGTAAACAGACACGTAAATGACCATGTCCGGAGATCTAGCAGTATGGTAGCCGTGAGAATTAAATCCAAGGAGGGTAGCTGTTAGATTTGGTTCATGGGGCAGTCCCCAGGTGTTAGCACACCTCTTGAGATTTAGGATCTTGCCACGCAATTCTCCTCGTGATGAAAAATAGAGTCCTACCACTGCAAAACTCTTAGTGTTGACCACCGCTTGATTAGCTTTGACCATGGTCTTCTATGAGTGATTCACCTGAACCAAGGGGACACGTTCCATGTCCACATCATTTGCAGCTTGCCCATGTGGCCGGATTCTCCAGTAGACACCTGTAAAATAGACTTCAACAAAAAAGCTGCAGAAACTGATTTTGGCTGCGGAAAGTGACAAGATTCCGCCGCTGACTGAGCAAAAATCTAAATCAAACAGCAGTCACAAGACATAGTTAGGAAACCATTTATATGCTCTTTTTAAACTAATATGCAATGATTTGATAGCTTGGAGGTTCATGTAACTAGAAAAAAAGGCTAAAGAGGTATATAGGGAAGATGTAAGTTTGGGACTCAACATACCCCCACTATGAAGGTGTTACATGTCCTCATGCAACCAAAATTTTAGTCATCCCCCTTTAATCTATGTATTCTGAAGCCTCTGCTAGTGCATCCAGTCCTCTTTTCTTCTTTCTTGGTGCTACCACCATCCTGGGTTTCCTTATCAAACATCTGAACTTGAGATTGATTAATTCCCTGCTCAACTTTTTGCACTTCTTCTTTAATTTCTTGTTCTTTTTCTGCCATAGTCCCATGTGTAGCATAGTATTATCATGAATGATTTTGTCCACTTCGCTTTACTCCTTTAATGCTTCATTTTCTTGTTTAATGTGCTTGTTTAAAACCTCCAGTTCAAACACTTCTTGTTTCAAGGATTGAACTTGTGCATCTTGTGTTATGTGAGGCAGAGTGGATGATGTGCTCGGGCCTGCAACTATCTTCTCTAAGAATTCGAGGTAATCATATACCTCTTGCTATCTTGGATCTATTTCAGGTGTTTTCCTTCGGCTGGCTTCAAAGTCTTGTTGAGGAGGAGGACTGTCTTCTAATTCTGGCTGAAAAGGGCTTACATCAACATCTGGAGGACTGGTTCCAATATTTGGCAGAGGATGAGGTGGACTACGGCCAACTGGAGGTTTCTCGGGTGTTTCCCCACCTTAGTCGATGAAGTGGGGTCCTTTTACTTGTGTTTTCCTCCACTTTCCTCTAAGCCTGCTGCTTCTTCTTAAGCACTGTGGGCTAGTACTCTCTTCTTCCATGTTTTGTTTTCCTTTTTCTTTCTTCTTAGCTGTGGCAGCTTGCTTTCGAAGATGCACTAGTCTCTCAGGTAACACTTGATAGTCTTCCTCTACAGATGGCTCTGGTGATTGGTAAACATCTTGTATGTTCCTTTTTCCCTTCAATTTTCTCTATTTTCTATCCTTAGTTCTTTCCTCCTTCTCTTTTTGACCAACTTCTTTAGTTTTGTCAATAGGGGAGTCTTGGATTATGGCACTTTTTCCTTTTCTTCTACTCCTTCTTGGTGCCTTTGGTGTACTACTTTCAGGTGCCTCAGATGGCTCTTGAAATTAGTTTCTTACTAGAAACCGTTCCCAAGTATCTTTGTTTTTCTTCAATTGATCTTCAATTAGAATCCTCACGAGTCCATGATGATATAAATGAGGTTCTATGTCCCCTATGTTCTTTTGGACTGTGGTGCTCATCTTTCTCAAACTCAACAATAAGAAATAGGGCAGATTAAGAGTTTGGTTCTCTAAGAAGTTCATCAATAGCCTAGTATGATACATGTACATTGCCCCAAATTGGCCTTCACAAGTGATAAACTTTTGAATGATTAACAGTAAGTTTGCCCATTCTTCTTTTAATGCATGAACAGGAATTCCTTTTGTGAATACAATAACGTCCATACCTAGGTTACGTAATATAATTCTCCATGCCTGCTCGTCCAAACTTTTGTTTTTAAACCAACGCTCACCTTCCTGGGGCAAGTCTGTAGCAGCTGCAATTGAAGCTTCAGTAACCGTGAACTTCAAGTCTCCAATCTCCACCACCTGGTCGTTGAAAGACCTTGCAAAGGATTTTGTTACTTCCTTATTGTGGCCCTTAAATTTATGTATGAAGCGAAGCCATTTAGCCTTCTTCAGCAATTCTTTTACTTGAGGGTATCCTTCTAAGAACTTAGGCCCTTCCAGCTCTGCCCTCAGTAACCGTCCCATCTTTTCCTCTGTTTGAAATTCAACTGAAATTCAACTGCGTGTGAGGGTTTAATAGAGGTAAGATGTCTAGGTTGCAAGGTTTATGGAAGAACAGTGGCTGAAAATGGAAGATGGATACGGGTAACGGGAGTGTTCAGGAACTGTAAGCGGAAACAGAGGATGAGCAACCGAGGTGAGTTCACAAAATGGAATGGAGACGTATGCGAATGAGGTGTGGCTTTAACAAAATGGTAGGGTAGTGAAGTGGAGTCGAAATTTTTGAACTGAACGGCTGTGTGAGAGACGTTACATGTTGATGAAATGGCTGCGCAAAGTACAGTGGAGAGGAGCCGTAATTAAATAGGTCACGTCTCATGAGTACAAGTGGAGTGTGAAAGTGCAGTCATCTATGAGTTAAACCCGAAAAATAATCATGAGACCATTTAGGGAGTAAATGCATGGTTCATGGAGTAAGATCGTGGAATGGTAATGGAGCTATTGTATTAATCATTGCACATAGTGAGCTTTAAGGTTTAATAACTATGCAAAATTGTGCCTTTAATTGCTATTTGAAAGAAATTTTTGCCCATACCTTGGAATCCTTGTCATTTGTTGTCCATTAGCCCTTAATCAATTGCTCCTTATTGATGTCTATAGATGCTCCATGTACATGTCTTCATAGCATATGCTTAGTCATACCTACATTTTCATGATTATTGCGCTAACATCTTGACTGTAAATTTGAAAAACAGAGTGGTGGCTGCGGAAACTGCTTCTGGCCGCGGAAACTGATTCCAGCTACGGAAACTGGCACAGCAACCACTTGGCTAAATAGAGATAGTTAGACAATAACTATCTGAATGGAAATGGTCATGAAAAAACTTTTATTGATGAAATGGAATGAAATGGATGAAATGGAGTGAGATGAAGTGAGTGGAGTGAAATGAAAATGAAATGGAGTGGGATGGAAATGAAGTGAAGTGGAAATGGGAAAGAAAGAGAGTTTTTTTTTTTTGGAAAATATAGAGTGTCAGGTGTCCCTGATTTTCACTCTACATTTTCTGTATAAGGCTACCAATTAGTGATTGGTTTTCAGGCTTATACCAATTCTCTTTTCTTTTTTTTTCCTTTCTTCTTTTTTTT
>APFE030692863.1:0-122757 GCA_000404065.3 Pinus taeda | reverse complement strand
GATAAGAAATACTTTCATGACTATGTTCAAGGAGATTTTGGACAAGTTCGTTTGGGTGATGATAAACCCTGTAAAATTGTTGGAATGGGTAAGGTTCTTGTAAAACAACAGAATGGAAACTAATGGCTACTAAAGGAGGTAAGGCATGTTTCATATCTAAAGAAAAATCTGATTTCAACAGAGCAGTTAGGCGGTGAAGGCTGTGTGACAACTTTCATAGATAAAGCTTGGAAGGTCACCAAAGGAGCCCTGGTAATAGCAAAAGGCGAAAAGGTTGGTACATTGTATTTATGCAATGGTATTTCTAACTCTATTAATGCTTTAAATTCCAAAGGAGCAGATGCAACATTATGGCATCATAGGCTCAGACACATGAGTGAAAAAGGGATGAAGATTCTTCACTCAAGGAATTTGTTGCCGGGTTTGAAGAACACTGATTTGGACTTCTGTGAGAATTGCATTTATGGAAAACAAAAGAGAGTGAGATTTCTCAGAGTTGGGAAAGAAAAGAAGAGTGAAAAATTAGAGCTTGTGCATACAGATGTATGGGGACCTACTTAGGTATCATCTCTTGGTGGCTCTCGTTATTATGTTACTTCTATTGATGATGCAACTAGAAAAACTTGGATTTATTGTATTAAGAATAAATCTGATGTATTTGATACTTTCAAGAAATGGAAAGCTTTGGTTGAGACTGAGACAGGAAAGAAATTGAAGTGTCCTAGATGAGACAATGGAGGTGAATATTGCAGCAAAGAGTTTGTTAGGTACTGTTCAGAGCATGGAATTCGCAGAGAGAATACATTTCCAAGAACACCACAAGAAAATGGTGTGTCAGAAAGGATGAATAGAACAATCATGGAGCGTGCAAGGTGCATGAGATTGCATGTAGGATTACCTTTACAGTTTTGGGCAGATGCTGTAGATACTGTTGTTTATCTAATAAACAGAGGGCCTTCAAATTCCTTGGATGGTGGTGTTCTAGAGGAAGCATGGATAGGTAAAAAGGTAAACTACTCCTTTTTAAAGCCTTTTGGTTGTGATGCCTTTGTCCATATTGATAAAGAAAATAGAACAAAGCTTGAGGCAAAGTCAAAGAAATGTACCTTTATTGGATATGGTGTTAATGATTTTGGTTATCGCTTATATGATTATGAAAATCACAAAATCATTAGGAGCAGAGATGTAATACTCAATGGAAAGGTCTTGTATAAGAATCAGTTGCAGGAAAAGAAACGGGAAGAAGAAAACAAGGAATACACAGTTCTTGATGAAATCACTGAAAAAGTAAAGGTGCCTGAAAAATAATAATAATCAACAACCACAACATCAGCAACCACCACAACAGCAGAAGGCACCCCAAACACCTGAAAGCGGTGTTAGAAGATCTACGAGGATAAGTAGACCCCTGAACGATACTCTCCTTCATTATATTATTTATTGTTGACTGATTCCGGTGAACCCGAATGTTATGAAGAAGCAATGCAGGTTGAAAGCAGGAAGAAGTGGGAGGTAGCCATGGAAGAAGAGATGGACTCCTTAATGCATAAACAGACTTGGGATTTAGTCAGGTTGCCTGCAGGAAAAACTACATTGAAGAATAAATGGGTTTACAGGTTGAAGGAAGAAGATGGAGGAAAACAGAGGTACAAAGCTAGACTTGTGGTGAAGGGGTTTGCACAGAAGAAAGGTATTGATTTTGATGAAATATTTTCTCCTGTTGTTAAAATGACTTCAATCATAATTATTTCAAGTCTTGTAGCAGCTGAAGATTTGCATCTTGAGCAGTTAGATGTAAAGACAGCCTTTCTACATGGGGATTTGGAGGAAGAGATATATATGCAGCAACCACAAGGATATGAAGTGAAAGGGAAGGAGAAACTTGTGTGCAGGTTGAAGAAGAGCTTGTTGGCTTAAAACAGGCTCCAAGGCAGTGGTATCTGAAATTTGACAAGTTTATGTCTGAACAAGGTTATACTAGATGTCACTCTGATCATTGTGTTTACCTGAAAAAGCAAAATGATGGCAGCTATATTATATTGTTATTGTATGTAGATGACATGCTTGTTGCAGGATCTAACATACAGGAAATAAATGTGCTCAAAAGAAAATTGACAAATTCATTTGCAATGAAGGATTTGGGAGCTGCAAACAAATCCTTGGTATGAGAATAACTAGAGACAGAAAAAATCGTAAATTAACATTGTCTCAGAATGAGTACATACAAAAGGTGTTGAAAAGATTTAACATGCACAATGCAAAACCAGTTAGTACACCTTTTGCTATCCATTTCAAACTTAGTAAGGAAATGTGCCCAAAGACCCAAGAAGACATGGATTATATGTCTAAAGTTCCATATGCATCAACAGTTGGAAGCTTAATGTACGCAATGGTATGCACAAGGCCTGATATTGCACATGCAGTGGAAATTGTGAGCAGGTACATGAATAATCCAGGAAAGGAACATTGGATGGCAGTGAAATGGATTCTCAGATATTTGAAAGGTACCACAGATCAAACATTATGCTTTGGTGGTTCAAACATTTCTCTACAGGTATATGTTGATGCAGATATGACAGGTGACAAAGATAACAGGAGGAGCACTACAGGATATGTATTTACTGTTGGTGGAACAACTGCCAGTTGGGTTTAAAAAAAAAATCCAAAGTGTTGTTGCACTTTCAACAATAGAAGCAGAGTATGTTGCTGCTACAGAGGCTAGTAAAGAAATGATTTGGTTACAAAGGTTTATGGGTGAATTGGGTAAGGAACATGATATGGGCACGTTATACAGTGATAGCCAAAGTGCCATTCATCTTGCAAAGAAATCAACATTTCATTCCAGGACTAAACACATACAACTCAAGTACCATTTCATACGATCAGTGTTGGAAGATGGAGAGTTGAAGCTAGAAAAGATACATACTAGCCAGAATCCTGCAGATATGCTAACGAAAGTTGTAACCAGGGAGAAACTGAGAATATGCTTAGTTTCAAATGGTCTTCAAGGATGATGATGAAGATGAGAAACAACTAGGTCCAAAGAGGAGTCATTTTCCAGCAAATGAATCATCGATGGAGTTACTACAATCATTCTCCAATTGGGAGATTGTTGGATGTGGAGCATGATTGTTCAGAGGTCTTGGTTTCAGCCAGATGTATACCCCAGGAAGTCTATACACCCCTCCACGTGGGGGGGTGCGGGGGGGACTTGTCCCCCCCGCGGGGGTCCGGGGGCCAGCGGTCCCCCGAAGCTAAAAACAGATGTAAAATTGCCTTGTAAAAGTATAGTAATTTCTAGTCAATCTGGGTTGTTCATTAGGCAGATGATCTGATGGTGGAACTTATGTTTAGTTTAGGGTTTCTTTCCCTAGAAGGCAACCCCTCTCTTTGTATGAGGGCATTGTATTGAGTCTGTGTAATATATGTGTATTCTCCGAACGAGAAATAGAGAGGTGAGACTGTGAGAGATAACAAAGGATATTACAGCGGATCTGCCGTAGGTTGTGTCTCTTCATTTTGCCAGATAATAGAAAGGAAGGACTAGATTTTTGGGGTGGACGTAGCCCAAACTGGATGAACCACATATATTTGTGTCTCTCTTGTTTTATGCGTTTTCTGTGTTTATATTTCTGCCATATTTTATGTGTTCCATTGCTCCATAATATATAATTTTCTAACACAAAACACTTCATCTACTTCTACAAACAATTTAGCGGAAGCTTAATCGAACATGAACAACATCAATAAGAACACATATAACTGATAAGAAGGAATAAATCACACATAACATAGAAGAATTTACCCAGGGAAAGCCTCAGCCTAAAACCCCAACTTTGTATTATCATACAAGTGGAAATATAGTTCGGATTACACAAAGCCTTAGCTTGGAAGCTATCTATCTCTCAGTACAATCCCTCTGCTACTCATAGATAGTCAAAGGCTTCTCACAAACCTTCTCCTCTTCCCTCCAAGCCTCCTATTTCCTTGTGCAGTTTCCTTGGGGTCCAGTGCTGACCCCTGTGTGAATTGGCCTCTTCACACACTCACTAACATTTGATCTAACTGCAAAAACCTGAAGGAGATAAATCCTCATCATGGATGAGCTTCCTTTATAGGAAAAATATTCATCCAACTGATAGTACATTGTCCCTTCTCTGATCTCAACTGGGTCTCTGTCTGAACTGACATGAATGAGTTATTTAAGCTATAATATTCAGTTATCTGAAAATACCAGTTATTACATGCATGCAAGCATTAAAAAACTGAATCTCATTAATTTAACAACTTGTTAAATTAATCTAAATGGACTTGACTCAATTAACTGAGCCAACTAATTACAACTCATCCTTATCTCTTTAACTGATAGATAAATTCATCAATTAACAGATAAACTATTGCATGTCCTCACATAGAATTCAAGTTTTTTTTTCCTTAACTAATTAACTCATGGAGATTAATTAATTAATTAATATTTTAAACTACTGTTAAGACCAAATTCGTTTTTACTTCCTATAGTTAGACCAGGGACTGCTAAAAATAGGAAGGGACCTAGAAATGCTATTTTTAGAAGATTATATTTTTAGAAGTTTCACCTCTCACCCAAGGTGGCCAAAATGCTCATTGCCCAAACTGCTATTTTTAGAAGTGCTATTTTTAGTAGTTCTATTTTTAGCAATTTCTAAATTTACATTTCTTGTTGCACACTTTTCAACACCAATGCAGTTCTGGTATCTTATATTTTGGAAATACGAAGCTTGTTTAAATTTTTTTTTTTTTTAATTCAATATGTGTTTATAAGGTAAGTATACTACATGGTAAATGGACAAGAGCCTTCTCAAATATTTGCAAAGGCTGAGGTATTTCTATCTCACAAAGGAGAATATGAGGAAAAAGAAAGAAATACAGTTATACAAATTTATGGTTTTGAACAAAGGACATTTCTATTGTCGATGTTTGTTATAGATAGGTATTTTTTTGCTAGAGTATGTAAGAAATATCCTTGTTGGCTAGCTATATTTGAATAGATAAAGAAAATTATATTTATTTCTTTTTCATTTACTATTGGAAAAGTGACTATGAAGAATATGGCACATGCTAACTTTTTTTCGAAGTCTTTAGATGCTTTTAACCTAAGTGAAGTTGAAGTTATTAAAGGCTTTAATGGAGGAAGAATTTTCATGGAACACCTTGAGTCTATGAGGCATGGGAATTTGTCTCTAGGAAATAGATAGCGAAGTGAGGAAAGTCAATGTATCAACAAAAGATAAAAAAACATTAGTAGATGCTAAATAGATTGTTGAAAAACCTATGAGAGAATCTCAATCTTGCACACGCAGTACTGGTGCGACTTCATCTCCAAGTAAAAAAGTGAAAATAACTATTAGAAGCGAAAAACTATTTTTCGGTAGGCTATTAGGTGGCGTGGATGATGAAAATCCTCCTCATAGAGTAACTTTAGAAACAACGCATTTGACTAAATCATCTAGATCCAAGCGTTTGCCTGGAACAGGGAGCATTGAAGGGGTTGTGGACATGGAAGTTGATAGCGTTGTACTACCTAATTGGCTTAGTACTTATTTGTAAGAAAATTAGAAAATGATGGATGGAATTGATGAAGAGGACATTAATTTCGAGGACCATTTTGTCACATTGTAGGATGAAAATTATGACAGGAGTGGTAAGAGATTTAAGATTGAAAGGGTACAACTTTTCGACAAAAAATTTGTTAATCAAGAAGAAATGAATGTTGATTTATCGCTGGTTTCAACGCCAGGGCTGATGGAATTGCATCAAGCTAGTGGTAAAGTGATTGTGGATTATCTTAGTTGAAAACAAGCATAAAATTTGAAGCTGAAGGAAAAAATGAAAGTGCTAGATGATACTCTAAGCTTGGGTCCTTTGTTGAAAACTCTGCTAGCGATACATGGAACGCCATTGGAAGTCATATATCATTTAGTAAAATCATATGTCATTAGTGTAGTGAAATCATATATCATTAGTGATATGTCCAAAAGATTTTGGACTATTGAATTTGCATGGCAAGTTTCTTTTGCTCTACGAAATTTAAAGTAGAGAAATAAGTCTTTTATCAAGTTGGTCAAAAGTGAGTAGGAGGGAGATAGGGAATTCGTAAACAATGACCTATTAACTTTTAGTAGGAAGCTAGATCTACTTTCTAGACTAGAAAAAGATAAACAAGGGCTTCCTGATGTTGATTGGATGAGGAAGATAAGGGTTGCATGGTCTGATAAAATCAAAACATCGGAGGACATCATTTCTATGTGTGGAGACATAGAAAATCGAAGAGTAGATGTGTATCTCAAAGTGGTGTCAATCATTTAATATTTAAATGCTTTGTGCATTACATATGAGTTTGGATTAACTGTGAAAGACAAGTTGATGGCTAATTTGGAGAAGATGAAACAATCATAAGAAATAAAGTTTGATGATATAATTGATTTTACTGCAGAAGAAGTTAGAAAATGGTTAATTACTTTAGTTAGTGTTAACGAAGAGTACTTTGCCTCAATTTTGTAATTGCAAGAAGAATCTAGAGAAATTGTGAAGGATGTATTCAATGAACGTGTTAAGAACAACATTACTATCACTATGATGAAAGAATTCGTTAAAGCTAAAATGAAGGAATTCATTGCAAAAAGCATGATTCTGAGAGATAGTTGTGGGCTAAACAATATCGGGTTGTGATTTTTCATATTGTAATCTTTTTAATACATTGGAACATTTGTTTTTGTCATTAAATCATTATACTATTGAAATTTTCTATGTGTGTTATGATGGAATAGTCTAATTCTTGAATGCAGTTCCTTGTAATTTGTTTCAGATGAATTTTAGAGATTATGGTTAGCAGGATCCTAATCACAGTCCACATTAGGACAAATGCATTTATTTTTGCAACTGAAGTATTAACATTTTCATAAATGCTTTATACAACAAAGGCTATTTTCCAAATGATGGCTCTGTAATCATAGCTTATTTGAATTTTGATCACTGTCTTTTCTATCTTCCAGTATGTTTACTAATTATGTAAACAATTCTGGGACAATGTGTCATATGGGATGTTGTATGTAATTTTCCAGTATTTGCTTTGAGATTTTATATATTAGCTAATGTTCTATTATGAATGATAACTAAAATGGGTTTCTGTTTACAGTGTTTTAATACTAAAACTTTTTACTAGTTATATAAAAAATTCTTAGATAATGTTTTACATGTGAACTTGTATTACTCTAGATTCTTTATCATTCACTATCATTGACTAAACATAAGTTCATGTCACTATGCTTTTATGTTTTTATATTCTATTTAATGGTATGAAAATGTTAGCAATGAAAATAAACGTTTAGTAGGATTTTCGGTTCAAAGATATGCATTGCATTTGTGGTGTTTACTTGAATGATAGCTATAGTGATTAGGATTTGAGTCTGAATACGATTTTTGTTGCTGTAACTATGTTTATTACTATTCAAGGCTTCTGAACCACAAAGAATCTTTAGTCTATTCCAGTTCTGTTTACAATGGAAATGAATGCTTGGAAAAAGTTTTTGTTGTTAGATATCTATTACAATTATTGTGACTAACATTTGAATCTGAAGACAATTATGTTTGTTATAATTATGTTGAATGCTATTGAATTATGCTTAGCCAGAAACCCTGATTGTTCTATGCCAATTCTCTTTATTTATGAATGCATGTACAAAAGAAAGAATTGCACACGTCAGTGTTTCATTGGACATAGTTTTGGTTGTGTAGGGCTTAGAATGAGAGTTTTCATTGTGCAGAGGAAGCTTCTTGCTGGGAGTAAAATCTTCTCAAAACAAAATACAATAATAATAATACATTAAACTATGGTTTCTTTTTTTCGAAGCATTGTGAAAAACTCCATATTTCATTTTGTAATAGTCAATTGTAAACTATTTTTTTCAAGTAATTTGCTTATAGACATATATGATTTTCTTTCTTAAAGAAAATAAATATTTCAATAAGTCCTATTAGATATAGAAACTTGTTTTATTATTTGAAGCTTTTCTTTCCCAAAGCCCATATTAAAGCTTATATTGTGTGCAAGAACCTACTTCCTCACAATGAAAACTTTTATTAAACAATTACAAACCTACCAATCATAAAAATTGCAATAGTCAATTATAAATGAGTATTTGTAGGGTGTTATTCAGTACAAAAGTAGCAATGTGGAAGTGGTTGTGCATGTGCAGAGGTTATGAAGAGAACAAATGCATATATGGAAGTAAGTATTTATATAACTCATGCTATATATAGAATCTTGTTTCATTGTGCACAACTTTTCTTGCTTGAAGCCCATAACAAATCTTACATTGTATGCATGAAGCTATGTTATGCAACCAGATCACAAAATAGAAGAAAAGAGAGATCAATGCCTTCAAAATTAGCTTGTTCTAGGTGGAAACCTCCTGTACATTACACAAATGAACAATTATTGGATGATACAAATGAAAAAACCTCATTTCTATATATAGGAGTCTAAGGGTCATAATATGATCAAAGTCGATATAACGATAATAATATAATGGCACAAAAATAACAATAGTGGGCTTCTATGGGGCACAATAAAAATAATATGGGGATAATAGGGGTACAACAATAACAATAAGCGCTACAATGACAATAGTAATGGGGGAATCACTAGTATTATAGGGACCTAACATGCCCCTCTCATTCAAAAAAGTGTTGTCCTCAACGCTTGAGTAGTTATTGATGCTTCTGTATAAAATTATCACCCTCCCATGTGGAATCTTCAGTGGGTAAGTTCTTCCACTTTATTAGATACTGAAATTGATTGATTTTGTAGATTTCTAGTTCTTGTTTCTGTGACTGCTTCAGGTTCCAATATGATTTTTCCTTCCTCGTCAAGTTCTGGAAATATTGTTTGAACTTGGAGTTTGTCACCTATAACCTTCTTTAAGCATGAAACATGGAAACCTGGGTGCACTCAGCAAGATGCAAGAAGCTCCAATTTGTATGCCATAGTACCAATCTTTTGCAAAACCTTGTACGGACCATAATACTTTGGTGATAATTTATTATCCTTGTTAGATTGCTTGAGGGACATTTTTTTTATACAGTTGTAGCCATAGGAATACCAAGTCAACTACATCAAAACTTCTTTCGCTGCGATGTTGATCTCTCTGTTGTTTCATTCTATTCTGTGCCAAAGTAACGTTATCCTTTAAGAGTTGGAAAACTTGTTGTTGATGTTCGATGTGATATTCCACTGCTTGAACCTTAGAATTTTCTCTTAAATATGATGTTATGGATGATATCCATAAGGTGCCATAAATGGGATCATTTTTGCTGCAATATGGAAGGAAGTTTTATACCACCATTTAGCTAGAGGAAACCATTTGACCCATTGTGTCTATTTATCAAATACAAAGAAACAAAGATATCATTCCACACATTTGTTTACTATCTTAGTTTTCCCATCAGAATTAGGATAATAAGATGAGCTACGAGCTAATTGAGTACCAAGACAAGAAAATAATTATGTCAAAAAATTTCCAGTGAAAATAGGATCTCTATCACTTTCAATGATCTTTGGGTTTCCATGTAGTTGTTGAATTGTTTCCATAAATGCATTAGAAACTGCACTAGCTTTAAATGGACACGATAATGCACAAAAGTGTTCATACTTGGTAAGTTTATAAATTACCTCCATGCTGACAATCTTTCCTTCGGACTTGGGTAAGCCTGTGATAAAATCCATTGAAACCTCCTCCCAACGTTGGCTTGGAATGCATAAAGGTTGTAATAGACTAGGAGTCTTAATTGTTTCAACTTTATTTTGTTGGCAAACCAAACATTTCACCACAAACTTTTGAATATCCGATTTAAGGCCATCCCAAAAAAAATCCTTCTTAACCCTGTGGTAAGTTTTTAAAAATCTCGAGTGCCCTCCTAAGGGAGATGTGTGCAATTCCATAAGAATATTTTGTTTGAGTTTCGAATTCTTATATAGGTATAAGTGATCTTTGTACCATAACGAATCATTTTTCTAGCTAAATGTATCATATGTATTGGGATCTTTTTGTAACTTTTGAATGAGTTCCCACACTTCTTCGTCATTCTTCCATTCATCTCTTGCTTCATTTATCCAATCTGGTTGGATAATAGAAATGACGCAAAGAAATGCTTCCACATCCTCATCCTTTCTTGAGAGTTCACCTACCACAACATTTTTCTTCCCATTTTTGTAGAAGATTTAGAATTCATAACCCAATATCTTTGTGACCCATTTTTGCTTCTCTTCTAAAGATAATATTTTTTCTAAAAAGTATTCAAGTCTATCATGATTTGTTTTTACCTTGAAGTGTATTTCCATTAGGCATGGTGTCCATTTCTTAAGTGCATTTAGTATTTCCAACATTTCCTTCTCATAAATAGCTTTGTGTAAATACTTTCCTTTGATTGGAAGACTTTCGAAAGAAATGGGTCTTTCTTCTTACATTAAAACAACACCAATTCCATTTTCTGAGGCATCACAATCCACAATAAAGTTTTTTGTGAAGTCTGGCATAGCTAAGACCAATGCTTGACACATTGCCTCTTTAAGATGTTTAAAGGCCTTTGTTACTTCTAGAGTCCATGAAAATGCATCTTTCTTCAATAATTTTGCTAGAGGTGTTGTTATTCTCCCATAATTATTAACAAACTTGTGATAATACTCTGTCAACTCGATAAATCCTCACAAGTGCTTTATGGATGTGGGAATTTTCCATTCCTTAATGGCTTTAATTTTCCTAGGGTCTACCTTGACACCTTCATGAGATATAATATGACCTAAATATTCCACCTCTTGTACTACAAAGAAACATTTGGAGCTTTTTTCATATAACTTTTTCTCCTCCAATAGTTTGAGCACCCTATCAACATGTTGAACATGATCCTTCCAAGACTTGTTATAGATTAGTATATCATCATAAAATACTAAAACAAATTTTCTAAGGAAGGGTTTGAAAACGGAATTCGTCAAACCTTGAAATGTAGAAGGTGCAATGGTAAGTCCAAAATACATGAACAAAAAATTCACAATGACCCTCATGAGTTATAAATGTTGTTTTTGGAATGTCTTTCATCTTCATTCTGATTTGATGATATCCTTAACAAAGATCCAACTTGGTGAAGTAACTTGACCCATGCAATTCATCCAATAATTCATCAATGACATGAATGGGAAATTTATTGTTAATAATGATCTTGTTGAGCTCCTATAATCTTGAGACATGCGCCATGACCCATCCTTCTTGTGCACCAATACTACTGGAGTAGAGAAAGAACTTTGACTAGGTTGAATTATACCAGCCTCTAGCATTTCTGCAAGCATACGTTCAATTTCACTCTTTTGGGCATAGGGATATCTCTAAGGCCTGATGTTTGGAGGAACACTTCTTGGAATCAAATGAATAGCATGATCATCATCACGAATAGGTGGGAGGCCTTTTGGAGTCTCAAATACCTTGGAATGTTTGTCGAAGACATTTTGGAGATCTGGAGAAATATATGATTTTGATGTGGGAACCTCTAGCGAACATAATTGTGCAATTACTCCTCGTTGCTCTTTCTTTAGAAGCTTTGTCATTCCGTTAGAGCTGATTATCTTTCTGGGTTTCCCTATGATACCCCTTAATTCAAGTTCCTTTCCTCCTGAAGAAAATTTCATGAAAAGTTCTTGAAAATTAAAAGCTATTGTACCCAAGGATTGTAGCCATTAGAATCCTAGTACAACATCAACACCACCCATTGGAATGGAAAGCATTGGGCTATTCAATACATATTCTCCCATGGATAGCTTGATATTATGGCACTTTCCAGAGCAATTTATGGTTCCTCCACTTGTAACCATCACTTGACACTCTATTGCTAGATATAGGAAGCAATTCAATTCCTTGGCTATCTTACAATGAATAAAATTATGGGTACTTCCTGAATCAATCAACACTATTACATCTTTCTTCTTGATATGTTCTTCTATCTTGATAGTTTAAGGAGTGGTAATTTATGCCAATACATTACAATATATGGTCGGAATCATTTCTTCTTTCTCTAGGGTTTGTTAGTGGTTTATATCATCTTCTTTTGACATTTCTTGTTTCTTTTCTTCCTCCTCTTCAAAATCTATGTAAAATAATTTCTTCTCAGCACTATGATGACCTTTAGTGTATTTTCTATCACAACTGTAACAAAGCCCTTTTGCTCTTTTTTCTTCCAATTGTTGTGGTGTCAACCTTGTAGGTTGTGGAAGGCTAGGGGAAACAACACTTCCATCTTTAATAGTTGTGAGTGGTAGTCTTCCTTGTTCCATAATTTTTCTTTCCATGTTTCTTACCAACTTGAATGCCTTGTCCAATGAATCAGGTTCCCAAAGGCGAACCTCATGTTGGATGTTATCCTTTAAAGTCCCTATGAACACATCAATCCTATGCTCCTCTGAATATATATTTTACCCTTATATTCAATTTTTGGAAGTCCTCAATGTGCTCCATCATTGAACCCTTTTGTTTGAGATTTATCAATTGGCCGAAAAAATGTTGTTTTTTGTATCCTCATAATGTGCTATTGTTTTTTCCCTTAAAATTACCCAAGTGAAAATTTGTTTACGAGAGAAAAGCCATCGATGCCATACAAACTAATTTGGTTCTAAATATAAAATTGCAATATGTACATTTTGTGTGTTTTACACATTATGGAGATCGAAATATTGCTCCATCTGTAGTATCCATGTGACGGGATCCTCGCCATCAAACTTCCTCATATCGATATTTGGAACATGGTGGGTCTTTGATCCACATTAGAGTCTATGAAATCATGATTAACATTTCTTTTGTTCTCCTCATGAGTTTCCTTTACTACCCTTTTGTCATTAGTAAGCATTTCTTGTAGCAAATTTGTCAAATCTCTCTTCAAATCTTCCATATTGCATTTAATTTTTTCTTCTATACCATCCATCTTATCTTCCACACCTATCTTCAAATATTCCATGTTGCGTTTAAGTTTTCATTTTATACCATCCATCTTACTTCCACGCCTTTCTTTAAACCATCCATCTTAGCTTCCAAGCCTTTCCTTAAACCACCCATCTTAGCTTTCATGTCTTTCTTTAAACTATCCATCTTAACTTCTATTAATTTTTTTGAAAGTGAATTTTGTTGCACTTGGTCTCGTAATTTTGATATATCATGTTGCATTTCTTCCTCTTCTTCATGAGTCATGCTAGAGATTTCAGGTTTCTTACTAGGTGTTTCCATTTTATTTATTTGAGGCATCAATAAATGATAATAATGCTTGACTATGCCCTTTGAATTCCTTCAAACTACACACCTTTTTTCACTTTGTAGGAGCTCGATATTGAATCTGTTGTATCTCTGTAATTTTGGATCTCCAAAGTCTAATATTGGTCTTGTAGTATTCCTATGAGTCCTCTTTCTAACCCCAAAAGTCTGATCAATATTGGATTCTCCAAGGAAGAGTTATGCCAAATCTCCCACGATGTCCGGAGTATAGACTAGTTCAGTAGAGTGAACTTGTATGAAGTGCCACGTGTCATTGTTTCGACTTTAGGACCTAAAACTGATACATAGAAAACTACAGGCCGTCCTCTTTCTATAACGTTTTACTAAATTTCAATCTGATGGTCAGAGAGAAAGTTATGACTATATTCCCTAGGTCACCTGTTTGAGATATAATTCGGGAGCCTGCAAAAACCCTAACTTCTTTAGATCATATCTCCGAAAATATAGAGATACAATATCTGTAATTCGGACTCGCAATTCAACGAGATTTCGGCACAAATGGATTTTGTTTTAGCTTTTGAAATGTCACAGAGAAAAAATTTATAGCGAAAATTCCACAACGACCTGTTTGGAGCATTGAAACCCTAGAATCCAAAGCTTTGTTACCAAATGTTATGCAACCAGCTCGCAAAATAGAAGAAAAGAGAGATCACTGCCTTCAAAATTAGCCTCTTCAAGTGGGTATCCTCCTTTACATTACACAAATGAAAAATTCTTGGATGATACAAATGAAAAAACCTCCTTTCTATATATAGGAGTCTAAGGGGTCACAATATAATCAAAGCCGACATAACAATAATAATATAAGGGCACAACAATAACAATAGTGGGCTTCTATGGGCACAATAATAACAACATGGGGACAATAGGGGTATAAAAATAACAATAAGGGATACAATGACAATAGTGATGGGAGAATCACTAGTATTATAGGGACCTAACAAGCTATTTCCACACAATGAAAGCTTTTATTAAAAAACATTAAACCTAAAAATCACAAAACTAAATTAAATAACATTATTTAATAATAAATTTTATCAAATGCAAAAACCAATTAATAATGTTATTATACAGGAAAAATTTGACCTAGTAAGCTAAGAACTATAATTATATGCGAAGTTTCATTATATGGAAAAAACTTACCACTATTCCAATTTTGTGCTTGAAGTTTTACTCATGCTTGTAATCAATGCGGTAGGCACACACTACAAATGGAAAAGGCACAGAATTAAAAAATCTAATAATGTATAACTAGAAGAAAGAGGAAGAAAAAAAATTCTTTCATTGTGTAGAGTTGAGTTTCCTCATTTTCATAAACGACATAATGACATTAATGGTTCGATATGCTTATAGTGAATGGACAGATCAACAAGTAATCAGGAACATAAAAGCTACTACCTATAAACTGACATCAATATAGTAGTGGATGTGATTTTTCACAACTTGTAAACTATTTTTCATCATTAGAAAATATTCACATTTAATTTGTTTCGTACATGGAGTAACTACTTTCCATATTTCAAGATTTGTTTTTTAACTATTCCACTATTTCTTAGAAATGTCTGCTTTGCATTTTTTGAATTTATATTTATAAAAAGTTTTTGTCAAACATATTTCATGTGAAGAATAATAACAGTTAGTGGAAATAGAAAAGCCAAAAAATTTAGTACACCAACAATTACTCCGATACCGAAAATCCTGAAGTTTGACAACTATAATCATATTTCCAAAAATTTGTACCTAGTTTTCGAAAACTAGTGTCACAATTTCTGTTGTTTTCTTGCCATAATTGTGGCATGTTTATATTATGCATATTATTTCTACTATTTCGCGTAAATGAAAATATTGGTATATTGAATTGATATTTATTGAAAGTGTCTTGTAGAGGAGATTTCACACACATAATATTAACAAGTGGTGGTTGTTTAGTGTATCGATGATTTATACCTAATGTGCATTGAAAAATGGTTGGTTGACAAAATATTTTAAAACTACAAAGCATAAATGGCTACGAGGAGAAGGAATGAAACTATTTGCATTGATACTATCAACTCACTTGTGCTCATCGATTAGAGCTTTCACTAGTTGACTGCGTATTAGAGAGATGTGAATTTGTCTGCATAGGATAAGAATAGTGATAAGATTTGGTCTACCAAATTAGCAAATGCTGCATGTATTCCAGAAGTATTTAACTTCAGATATATGTTTATTTCTGCATAGAGAAATTTGATTTAACAAAAAAAAAATTAGGCTCCTAACCAAGGATACTCATATTTCTTAGATTTCAATGAAATTTAGGTGCATATTGAAGCTATTGATTCTGGATACGCACTTGTATTTGTCAAAAGCAAATAGTTTTTGAGAACCACATGCATGTGGCTTGAAAATCATATAAAAGTTTGTTTCACCATCTTCTAAGGTTCTACCTCATCTTTCCCCTCTATATACTACTTTCTTTTGAGGGTTATGTTCACTATGTGTGTATTTAATGGGCCAAGAAACTATGAGTAGTGTCCCAAGATCTATTCTCTATTTGCTCCATTATTCATATAAAAAATTGTCTATTCAACTAGGTTGATCTTATTTAAAATTAATTGCCTTTTCAATTAGTGAATTTGTTCAAGAGCAGTAGATTCCTCTGCTAGTATATATAATAATAGCCCTCGTGTCAATTCGTGCTTTTGATGACTTGCCACATAAACATAATTTTAATTTTGACAAAGAACCGATATATTTCCACTATCCCGTATTGTGTAGGTAGGAAGCTATTTCAATTTTTTTTCTAATTCAAGATATTTTTGTGAAGAAATTTATTTTCATGATAACTGGATGATATTTCCACCGAATATCTTGCAAAGAACAAGTTTTCTTATGGGGGAAATGGATACATGAAGAAAGAGGAAACGATATGGTTATTCTAGTTTATGGGTTTCAAGGTAAACCACTAGTGCTTCCAAGAATTGTTGTGGATAGGTATTTTTTTCTCGAGGTCTACAACCAATAATATGATTGGCGTGTTAATTTTGAAAAAAAATAGTTTATTTCTTTTCCATTTACCGTTGGATGAGTAACGATGAAAAATGGAAGCCACCTTGTAGAGCTTGCAAATTCTTTACATTGTTTTAATTTAGAAGAAGTTGAAGGATGGTGAGACATTGATCTAGAAGGCCTATTTATTGCACATCTAGGTGCCATGAAATGTGAGAGCTTGTTGACAAGAGTTTCAAGTGAAAGAGAAGATAGTCATAATGCTCCAAGAAATAATCAAGAAGTAGAAAAGACTACTAGAGAAATTGTTGAAGAAGCAAGTATCAACACTAAAATAATGTGCAAACAAAGATACGAAAAACTTGCATAATATTTAGTTTGCATATCTGAAATAGATATGGCTTCATGTTCTAGCAAATGAAAATGAAAATATATCGAAGTTGAAAAGTTGATTCATGGACATATATCAGTTGTTGGAGATGACAAGGAGCCTCATCGAATGTTTATTCTGGAGAAAATACACATCAATGAATTGGAAAAATGCAAAAGTCACCTTGAAACAAGAAGCAGTCAAGAATCTATCAATGCGAAAATTAAAACTCTACTACCTAATTGGGTTAGTACTTCTTTGAACGAAAACAAGAAAATAATGGAGAAAATTTCCAAAGAAATATTTATTTTCAATGATCTATTTGCCACTTTCAAGATGCAAACTCTAATAGGAATGTAAAATATTGAAAATTGAAAAAGTGAGGATTCATAGTATAAAACTTATTGATAAAGCCGAAACTAGTTTTCATATGTCTGAAATTGCATCCATGGGTATTATGAGACTCCATAAATCTACCAAGAATGCGCTTGCAGTGTCTATTGATCAACGAGAAGCAAAGAACCTAGTACTGAAAGAAATAATAGAAGAGCTGGAAAATGCTTTAAATATGTGTCCCTTTTTGATGACTCTAGTCACAACACATACTCTGCGATTTGCAGTTCCACTGCTAGCACATCTCATGGATCTATTAAACCTTTGCAATTGGTTAATGTAGTCGAATGCCATATTGTCACTAATATGTGAAACATGTTAGAAATCATTGAACATGTGTGAAAGGAAGTTTCTAATTTGCTATGGTTAACACAGGAAATCAACTCATTTCTCGATTTGGTAAGAAGTAATTTAAGAAAGAAAATCATTTCGTTAACAATGACTTACTTGATTTTAGTCAAAGGCTTGAATTGTTGTCTGATCTGGACAACAAAAATAGAGAACTGCCAAATGTTAATTGAATGAGGCAAATCAAAGCTCGATGGTCTATAAGAATCAGTACACTAGAAAACATTATTTTTTAATGTGAGAGTATAAAGAATAGGAGAAGTTATGTGTTTCTAGAGGCGACACAAATTTTTCAAGATTTAGATGGCCCACACATCATACAAAATTTTGAATTGATTACAAATGATACTCTAACATTTGAATTGGAAAAGATAAAATATTCAATTTCAAAACAACTCAATCATATCGATGATTTTAATTCAAAAATGGCTAATTGAATTTGTTAGTATTAATGACGAGAATTCTATGTTAACTTCTCAATTACAAGAAGAGGCGATGGAGATTGAAAATAAATTATTCAATCAACATGTGAGGCTACAAATTACAATGGAACCAATGGAATAATTAATTAAAGCTAAGTTGAAGAAATTGGTTCAACATGCCATGCATCCAAAAGACAACTAAGAGTGGAACAATTAGTGTATATGCTTTCACATATTGTAACTATCCCTAAATATTTGCATATTAATTTTCTGTTTACTAGTATTTAATCATCATGATTTGTTAATTTTATTAATGTCATATAGTCTTGTTGCTCAATGATTTACTTGTTTTCTTTTACAGTTCCCTCTTTCTTATCTAGGTGGATATTGCTAGCCACCTGCCTATTCCACTTAAACCCCCCAGTCATTTTCATTTGTTTCCTTGTTCATTTCAACATTTATGATTTTTAGCATTTTTTCGGGTCCTGAACTTCCGGAGCAGTTTTGACCCCCTAAATAGAATTTTTTTTGGGCTCGGGAGAGGCCCATAGTCAGAGGCAGGGCCCTGTGGTGAAACGTGTAGTACTCGACGAGACCTTTCCAACAAGATATCGTATGTGCCAAACAAGGATAATATGATCAAGTTACGACCTCGTGAATCTGGTTGCCCAACTAACCCCAACGGGGCCCACAAACTCTTGGTGTTACATCTCCTAGGTTAGCGTTTTGGTTGTTTAGGGTTTTCTCATGTTTTTCAATAATAAATAGGCCCTTGAGCCATTGTGTTTGCAAGCATAGTTTAGTATTTTTCTATTAATGAAATGAAGTGTTTTTCCACTACATCTCTATGTTTATGATCATATCTATAAGTTGTCGTGTTCCTGTTTAAGTTCGGATGACTTTCCATATTACTTTTACACATTTACTTTTCCCAAATGTAGGTGCAGGTAGTTCAAAAAAAGAAGCTATAATGGCATAGTGAATGAGCCAATGAATTGAGCCATTGAGAATTTTTATTATTGATACAAGTGATTCTTGTTGAGAATTAGAGTTCTTAATTCCTTGTGTAGGATCTTCTATGCATTTATATTCTGTTTATTTATTTTAATCATAGCTATAATGATTGAAATTTGAAACTCGATACAATTCCTTTTACTGTGATTGTATTGCTCAATGTTACAAACTTATGCTTTTAGAACTTGTATTATTTTATCGATACATATATGCCAAAAACATGAAACATGAAAATACTTCTATCTTCTATGAAACATGAATAATGTTGATTATCATCATATTTTAAATTTGTGCAGAGTAAGGTACTCCAGAAAGGGATTTTATTATGCTTTCCTTGTATCTTCCTATTGGTCATAATGAAAGCTTTTTTTGTGTTTCAAATTGAAATTGATATACAGATTTTATGCGATTTCAATTCATTTTGTGCAGCACTACACAACCATTAACGAATTAATTAGCAGTGGAGATTTTTGCGAACAACTTTCCTTGTACGGGAAGATTTGATTATGCCGAGAGATTTCATTGTACACAGAGAATTAATATACAATAAGAAAAAATTAGGTAGCACAAATCTCTTTCAACACATTCTACCATAGGAGGGTAATGCATTACACATAGTGAAATATTTGGAGGAGGAAGTTCGTTGTCCCTCTACACTTAGTACAATGAAAACATTGATTGTCTCATTGCATAATTTAAGCTTTTTCATCTTCACATTTCCATATCATCCTAAGAAATGTTGTTCAATGAATACATGTGCGAAGTGCAGAGATGTCAACAAAAGTCATATGTGGAGGTAAGAAAAATCACTGAAATGCTTCGCACAAAAAAACTTTTGACTCTACTTCTGCACTCTACACTTCATAATAGACCTGTATTATCATTAGACTATCAGTAAGAAAAAATTAACATTAGACTATTAATAAACATCGACATTAGACACATTGCAGTCTTGAATTTGAATGGAACTTCCTGTTGTGTCAATTATATCAATTAGTAACAATTTATATGTTAGTATTAATATATTATTTCTTTCAAAATCGTAACAAAAGCTTCAAAGCTTTTAATTTATATTAATTTTGAAAATATATCTTAATATCAATATTTCAATGCTTTCAAAATCATTATTTTAGATTTAACGTTTGAATGCTTTGAAATAATGCCAAGTCGGACAACATTGTCAAGTGATAGCCATTTTTTTGATATATATTGAATTGGGTTCACAATGAAACCTTGTTGACAGTGTGAATGAAATTTCTCACATTGGAATAAAAATACAAAATTTAAATAACTTTATTTTAATTATCAAGTTGGCTCAAGAGGAATAAGCAGTGTACGAAGGATTTCTTGTGGGAATAAGCAATGTGCGAAGCTTTCTGTAGAGTGAAAGTTCTTCTCAAGAAACGTTATGCACGCAATTTATTAAGATAATAAATATACAAATATCTTTTTTAATTATTACTTAGAGACATATTTCCCAATTATGGAAGTAGTTTTGTAGATGTGGTTGTGCAAAGTTGGTTATTCAAAGTAAGCATGTGCACAGAACAAGCGCATGTACACAGAGATTTCACTATTCCCAAAGTGTTGTGCAAATTTTATTAAAATAATAAATGTACAAATCTCTTTTGTTAATTCTTATTTAAGAATGTATTTTTCAATGATTTCTTCCTCCCCATGAAATCTTAAACCCACATCAATTTATAATAGCTTCGACTGACAATTATTAACTGAAGAACATTATTGAGTATCAAAGTATATGCATGGAGGTGGTTGTACGTGTGCAAAGGCTATGCAAAGAAAAAATGCATGTGTGAAATTAAGGATTTGTAGAATTTATGCAGAATGAAGGACGTGAAAATGAATCTTTTAATTGTAATGCATATTCAACTCTTTTGGAGTTAGTGCACCTGAAATTTGATATAGTAGATTGTGTGGAGTGTGGAGGTCTGCGTAATGAAAGTTGAAAGCTTCGTTCACACTCTAGCGCAAGAAAAATTATTATTTTATTATTAATAGATTATGTGGAGTGTGTAAGTGCCTAAAATGAAAGCTCTAGAGTAGATATGCATTTCTATTATTTTGAAAGTATACGTTAGTATTAATATTTTTGTGCTTTAAAAATCATGTTCTATATTTTACATTTTGATAGCGTCGCTCGCATTTCGGTACAATATCAATAATTATTTTATTATTAATAGATTGTGTGAAGTGTAGAGGTCATACAATGAAAGCTTGAGAGCCTTTCGACATAATCCATTTGCACATATAATGCACATGTGGGTGGCCTATATTTCTATAGAGGAAAACACTAACCGAAGAAACATAAGAAAGATCTTATGCAGACATTAAATATTGACCTTATTAGCTAAATCTGTAAAAAAATTAAATGTAAAAATAGTATGAAATTAATTTTGTGCGTGTGAATAAAGTTCCATATTTAGCCCCATTCTCCTGCACATATTTCACTCTATGCACAGGAAGAGCTCTGCAAAATGAAACATAATAATATTAATTTGAAATTACATATGCATCTATGTTCTCCTGCACATACTCTGTCTCCACACAATAAAAGCTTCGGCAATGAAACATAGTTAATCTTCATTCTGCACAATGTCAGATGCATTTTTAAATGAAACAAGACAACAGTATATGCCACAAAAAAAAAAATGGAAGACTAGAATATTGATAACAACGTAATAAACATTTTAGGATGCAAAAAAAGTTCAACAGTTTTTGTTTGTTTGTCAAGTTGTCTCTTATCCTTAAAGCTTGACCTGTGGCTTGATAAACCATGACCCAACGACATCTAATCCATTAAAGTTACCCGAGGATCGCACCTGACCTAGGCCACACTAGCCTTAAGATGACTAGATTTTTTAATATGCCTCCTCCCCTAGCACATGTACAACCTCCCCCATGAGGTTTGATTTTGGGTCACCTTGCTGACAAGGCTCATCCTCAACCGATTGTGCTAGTGGGACTTGACCAAAAAAATATCAGCATTATCACATTGTGGTAAAACAATTTTTCTCCAAACGTTATAATTAAATAACATTAAATAGTACTACGCAAATCACAACTCAAGAAAAGTGATTAGCCATGTCCATGTTGCACCTTCATATAAGCACAACATAATGGAAATGAATCTCAAACTACTTGGTCGAGATATAGTTTGAGAAATTGATTCGCATAAGCATTATTTGGTCTTCATCCCTATTTTCCTAAACATACCCCATCATCTACTCCAGAAAAGAAAAAATAATAATATTAATTTTCGATTTGTTCAGTGTTCCCTGTTTACCTCGACTTTCCAAAAGACCTACAAATGCGTTAATTCGAGCATGATTGGGTAGAGCAATAACACACTGTCAGAGCACTCACAATATCACAAACTGATAGCATAATAAAAAATAACAAAAAGTAACTAATGATCTCATTGATTTGCTCGAACAACATTTCCTAAAATGTTTCCAAATATTTAAACTATTGCTATCCTGGATCTGAATCTCTAAGTGTTATATGTTTCATAGAAATTAAAAAACATTTTCTTGTAGTCATAGTACACTAAAAAATATGGCCCAAAAGCGTGGGGGAAAAGCATAGTGGGTTGCGTAACACAAATATAATCAAAGTACAATAAATAAAATAGAAAATTACCTCTTAGAATAGTTATCATTGTCTGTAATGGTATACATTCTACTTGTATTCATTTATGCTACTATGATGATATGAGTTAGATCAAATATATAGAAATAAGAAAAATAAAAGGTTCTAATTCCATAGCATGGAAGTATTTCAGACATAATAACTATATGACAACAATTTATTATGTGAAAACATGTTTAGTATTCACATTATATAGTATTTGGACTTTGTACATCATTGCTACAAGAATTTATCATATATTGTGTAAACGTGCTTAGTACTCACATATAGAACAAAAAATGCACTATTTACTTGTGAATAATGCTACATGTTCTTCACTTTCGCTCTAAATTATAATCCCTCATGGTCTGAAACTACTGAAACAATATTGTACAACCCAAAGAAGGATTTTGTTTGTAACCAACTCCTTTGAAAACTAGTTTAACACGTGTTTGCAACATGTATGCTAAAAATATTACATGATGAATACCTAGTGAATGCTTCTACATACAAAAATACCAATATTAATGGTTGCAATTATCATGTTACCATATAAATATTGAGCATATGTATTATATGCATAATAGAGTTAGACCGGTAAATAGGAAAAATTGTAATAAAAAAACAAATAAAAAATCAACATTATGACCATGAATGTTTAAGTTTACATGCCCTGCTTTTAAAAACAAATAAAATAATCAATGGCATGTCTTCTTAGATGCTTAATTTCTTACATGATTTGAAATAAATGATTAACTGGTAAATATGATTAATTTCATGAACTTAATAAAATGTCAAATCCATAGTTTCAATAATGCAATTACTATTATGTAAATTTTTAAAAGTAGTAGTCGTATGTTACTTAGTTGCTTAGCCGACACTAAGAAATAAAACTTAAATATATTGTAAAGACATGTGCAGATTTTTCATTGTGAGAAAGCTCCACACAAGAAAAGTTATGCTTACTACTTTAGATGCAAAGCTCCATATGGTGTTTAAAAGATTTAAACACAAGGCAAGAAAAAACAATTTAGAGATTTAAATTAACAATATATCTTCAAGACTAACGTTATTTTTCTTTTTTTTCCAAGAGAACAATACACTAAATTATAAGGAAAAAAGTATTTTGAACATTTATATAAAACATTTGTATTTTATAAAACTAAAATATATTTAGAATTTATATACACTAGTAATGACTTTGTGTTATCTTATTTTGTTTTCATTAAACAATTCTCACTTAGTTTCAATTAAAATGTTCTCTTAAGTCGCGATTTCAGTGTAATTTTTTGTGAACAAGAAAAAATTATTGAATTCGAATGATGTCATAGTAGAGATAGATGAGAGTATAGAGATAACAATGAGAAATACTACATAAATATATATCACAATAGACAAAAAAAATCAACAGAAACCAACAAAGAAATAAATGCAAATAGGTGCTTTTGCGCACGTTTGATTAACTTTGTATCTTACTTTTTTTTTTTTGTCTTTTTATCCTTTTGGTTTTTTTTTAATTATTTCAATTTAATGCTCATGACTAGGAAAAAAATAAATCGAATCTATGCCATTGTTGATTGAAGATATTGATAACAATAAAATTGGGAGGATTTTTCATGGTGTTGTCTTGGTTACATGTCGAACATTTTTGGACAAAGAAAATATATCAAAAGCAACACTCTGTGTAGACTTAACATATAAGAAATCGGAAATGGCAATAGCATTGCTTGTTCCAACTTTGTTAATTGAACAACATGAGTCAAAGCTTATTGCAAATGCTTGTGTTTCTATTAGAGATTTCAAAATAATTCTAAAGAATAAATATGATAGTGGTGATTGTGAAAGAAATTATTTTTCTAAATAGTTTCAGTAGTGTAGAAATCATGTATCCTACTTGTCAAAAGTAATGATATTTTGCAAACATGACGATTACAAATATATCGTGTAATGACGATGTGTTTCCAGTAGGCACAATCACAACTATTGCAATTTCGGTAACACACACAATAATGCAATATGTATTTGAAATCCAAGATGACAATGCAGAATAGGACAGGGCTACAGTAAGCCTTGTTTTATTTGAACGTTTGATTGTTACAAAGTTATTGTCCATCAGTTTGTTTTTTTTCCCACCAGAAAAACCAATTTTCATTGAAATAAAAATCAGGTTACATATGTGCAGTTCTGTATATCCCAATGTTAAAAAAGAAATTTATTCATCATATGTTATAAACTTTTCAAGTATTTTCTTACAAATGATGCATATGTAACAAGTTTAGGTACACAATAAACTTATTTAGGCATGTGTTTCAATTCAAAGAGATTTGCAACAACAACAACAAAAAATTCGTTGATCTGGCTAAAAAAGATAGTTTGAAAACAAGAAAGAGTTTTATGAACTTCATAATCAACATTCATATGTCCATTGGAAATAGTAAAGAAAGATGAAAATATAAAAAACTTTATTTCCTAACCAAATGGAATATGCACAGTAAAATATATCATATTTGTTTAAATAGACATAGATAAAGAATAAGAAATAAAAAAAATATATATATTTGATTTCATGTTACGAAGCCTCTAATTTCTATATCCATTTTACAACATTTCAAAGGATTCCTAACAATGATTAGTGCATATACGAATCTATTGGAGATTACATGTGCCACATGCAGTACTCCATTTACAAGAACTATGAATAAAACTATGCTTTATTTTACCGCTTGCAAGAAAGACTCTATTCCTTTATTTCCATCAGTTAAACTGCATCATACATTCAAGTGACAAGACTGAAATACAATGTATTTTGAGGGGCATCAAACTGGGAAGAGCATTACCTGCACTAGAAAAAATTTCCTACAAGCAATACGTGCAGACAAAACAAATGTTATTGAAATCTTGTCTAAGTTTGAGACGGATGGCACATTTTCAGTAAACCATCAAAACGTAGTTATATGTATACAATGACAAATTTATTTTTTTACATTATAAAGAAGTCTGGTAATGGAATAGTTCTCATTCCTTACATTGCTAAGCATCCTAACATTGCCTCAAAGTTTCCGGTCTGAGATTTGCATTTTTTTGTCAAACAACTCTTTCATTTTACTTGATAATTGGGATTTGATTTCACATTAAGAATCAATATACTATCCTTATGGGAACAATATTAGCAATATAATCATTAGACAAAACAAGATGATTTATTTTATTAATCCAAATGCTAATATGACATTGTAAAGAAATGTAATCCAAGGAAATACTTTATTCTAGGTGTGTGTTTTATACTTTGCTATGTCATTTTTTCTTTCTTGTAGTCTCGTTTCTTACATTATTTTGTTGATTTATCAAAATTGAAAGTTCTATAACTGCTCGAGCACTATTACAAGTTGGTTATGATGCAATTTCCAGTGTCATTATTGTACAATCACAATTTTATTTTCTTACAATGTTGACCAATCTAGTATTTTTATTTTTGAAAAGATATACCATACAATACTTAAACAGATATCTAAATAAATCATTTTCATACAAATATGAAACAAATTTCTAAACCAAATAATAAAGATTACGATAACTTTTAAAACATATTGCATTTATACATACATATGTAATTTAGAATAGTTCGATATGTTTTTTTTCTCTAACTATGTCAAGAATATTATATTACATATCCTTTAACATATACTAAATTTCAAAATCGGTTCAACAAATAGAAAAAATTGGTAGCAATTTATTTACTAATTAACCATGTTTTTGGACATTAATGCTTCTAGTGATTATGCTTCCAAAATCAAGAATTGATTGTTATATTCATGTTTTACAAGAGCTCTTCTGTCAATGTTCTTACGACATCTAGTTCATATTTGAGTCGCCTAAGCATTTGCTGAAGTTCCAATATTTTATCCATTGGCATTAAAATATCTTGGCTAAGAATTAAGATATATTGGCTTATCATAAATATATCCAGGCTCTTTGCATGTACATCTTTCTCTATGCTCCTACCATTGTATCTTTGCATCATTTATTCACTGTTAGTAACAAATGCAAAAAACAACAGAAAAATTATAAAGAAAAGCCTTAAAACATTTAATAGTTAAAAAAAAAACGAAGTAAGTCGATTCGCTATAACATAGTAACGAGTCTAGAACAAAATTAACATTGACAAATTTTCTTTTTCAGGTAACAACCAGACACATAATGTGCCAGAGGAGATAAGTCATCTAAATTACAAATTGACATATCAGTTCTAAAACGACATTTAACTACTATCGATTTTAATGGTATCCATTAACAAATGATCATCATCAATATGGCTAGTATTGATTTGCTTGAACTTTAATAAAAAAATACTATTGTGAAATCTCTTACATTAAATCATATACATTTTACTTGAATTCCAACTTGACATAGTCCAATTAACATGATTACGTTTCATGATTGATCCATCTTACATGATTTAGAAATCATATCAAGATCATTTTTATTAATATCATGAGTTGCATTCTATTTTCAATAACTAAACTCTTTTTTCAATAAATATAAGTAGTTTTCGCATCTATTCACTGAACCAATGCATATTCAACACATTTACCATGTAGCCTTGTTATCGGCCAACTCTTACTTTGCGGAAGTAATTTCATATGCTAGATGTCAATCCCTGAGTTGGATGCCTTGTTGCCTTTGTCCCATTATCCAAATATTAAATGAGCTCTATTAACTGAAATAATTAAATTAGGTAATAATTTATAACTTCGTATGATTTATGTCGTTTTGCATTAAGTTAAAAACTAGAATTCCAAAACTATTATAAGCTTCCCTGCACAAAAATATATTCAATTGTAAACTCTGTAATAGTCTAACAAAACTTTTAACAGTCGGAAAATTTTTAGGATGATTGCATTGCCAAAAAAAAATTTCTTTCAACATCACCAGAAAAAATATGGCTGAATATCACTATCCATTTTCATGTTACATTTTCATATAGGCACAACATAATAGAAATAATTCTCAAACTATTTAGTCGAGAAATAGCTTTCAAAATAGATTGAATCATGTCCATGCACATAAATATCACTTCGCCTGCAACCTAATCTCTAATATGTAAACTATACTTTATCCACATATCCTTTGTTTACGGCTAACATTTATGATTGATGACATGTAGATATAAACTACAGATCACTAGCACCAGCACCAAAAACATCTCAAACTGAAACTACTCTTTCAAAAGCACTATGTATTTTTCAATTCATGCAACATTTTAGGGATAATGTAAGTGTGTATTGATTTTCTGAACAAATATTAATATGAATGCTAAGCAATAATTAATAATTCAATGCTAAGTGCAATTTCTTTTTTTTGGATCTTCATAAACATTACCATCTCAACAATGTTTTTGCATATGGCACACTTGTCCTTTCTTACATGCTACAGTAATAAATGCTTCCAAAAATATATACATTAGTTATTAACATTACAACAATTACATAATAATATATATTATAAACACTAATGTTATATTGCACAAATAACGAGTATAATATGCGATATTAAATTTGATAACTGAAAATTGATATTCTAAATTGGAAACAAAGTAATTGTGTAGGATTGTATGTTAGCTTTGAACTTTTCCACGGTCAGACTCTGCACTCAAGAAAATATTTGCACTTAAACATGTGCTGCGAAAATAAATTACAAGAGCCTTTAGTGCAGAATGCAAAGGTCTGCACTATGAAAGCTTGAAATCTTCCTCTGCAGGATGGACTTTATCCATACCCAAGATAACCAAAACAAAGCTTGTGCCTAATGATCCAATTTTCTCCACACTTTGCACAACCTTTACACAATTAATTATTGAAATTTGAGAATACAAAGATATGCATTATCTATAATTAAAATAATAAAAATAATATTGTATGAGTCCACCAATTTCCTCAGTGTTATTCAAAACAACAAATATGGATTATTTAATACGAAAATATTAGCAATAAAATCCTTCAATGTAAAGTTCGCAGATCCACACAATGAAAGCTTCAAATATTTGTCCACGCAGTGAACTTTGTCCAAACTTTTGCATATGTGTATAATTTTGTTAGGTCCCTATAATACTAGTGTATTACCCCTTATTGATATTGTTAGTGTAGCCCCTATTATTATTCTTGTGCCCATGTACCCCCCATGTTATTATTGTTGTGCCCTATAAAATCCCACTATTGTTATTGTTGTTCCCTTACATTATTATTGTTATGTAGGCTCCAATTATATTGTGACCCCTTAGACTCTTATATATGCCAAGGAGGTATTATCATTTGTATAATCCAATAATTGTTCATTTATGTAATGTAAATTAGCTTCCCTCCTCAAAGATACTAATTTCGAAGTCGTTGCTCTATCTTTTCTTTTATTTTGTGAGTTGCCTTCATAACATTGGTATCAGAGATTTAGATTATAAGGTTTCGCTTCTTAAAATAGGTCATCTTGGAATTGTCTTTATAACTTTGTTTCCACAAGGCTTCAAAAGGTAAAATTGCACCAACATGGAGCCAAAATACTGGTGAATGTTTTGTAAAAATTTCAGATCTTGGTTTGCTATATTTTCATAGATATGATCCAAGAAATTTAGGGTTTTTGCAGGCTACAGAATTCCATCTCAAACAAGTGACCTAGAGAAAATCATCATAACTTTCTCTCCAAGCATCAAATTTGAAATTTGTAAAACGTGACCAAAATCGCATAGACTATGTATTTTGTTGTATCATTTTAAGGGTTGAAGGTTGAAACAATGACATGCGACACTCCGTACAAGTTTTCTCTACGGAACCAGCCTATAATCCAATATTAGTAATATGAATTATAGTTTCGGAAAGAAGAATCAGAGGGATACTACAGGATGAAAGTTTAGACCTTGGAGATCTGAAAAAATAGAGATAAAATAGTTTCAATGCCAATATCATAAAAATCAAGAAAAATGGTTCATATTTTTTAAAATTTTGCATAGCGTTTGTTTGAAAAATCAGTTTTAAGTAAGCCCCAATGGTTAGCTCAGTTTCTTGAGTTCCCATTTCTAAGTACATCGCCAGTTGGGAGGTCATGGGTCAAATCTCATCGAAGCCCTTGGGGTTAGGCCATGCTTGTTTAGCCGTGGGTAGATCCCTTCACATTGATCTACCTGGATTTTTCCCGTAGATGTAGTGGCCACCCAATGTCCATGAACCACCCTTGAAAAAAGAAAAATCATTTTGAAGTGATTCAAAGGGCATAGTTAAGAATATATATCATTGTTTGATTCGAAAATTCCCCTAAACAGAAAAATTGACACACCTTGTAAACAACCAGAAAAATCTTCTAGGACACATAAAGAAGAGGAAGAAATGCAACATGATATATCAACATTACAAGATCAAGTGCAACAAATTTAACTCTCACAAAGAGTAACCAAAAATGAATTGGGAGCGACGATGAATGTTTTTTTTTGTTAGCTTGGTGTATCCTTTAATTTTCATTAAAATATAAGAAAGCTACATCCACATGTGAATAGTTAGGTGGCCTCAACTTTCGCTGTGGGAAACCAAGTCCGTTGGCCACCTAACAATGTGATAAGCCACCCAGTAGCAAAAAATAACTAGTCTTTCTACCCAGGCTATATAAGTTTGTATGTCTTTGCCTTGCCCAAATACTTTTTGCCTATAAGCAGAAGAAGCAACATTCTGGAAATTAAAAGCTATCCACATACAAAATAAAACAAAATAGAAACCAACTAGCATACTACTCTTATCCCTCAACATGCATAGACTCTACCAAAGCCAAATCCTTGGTAATGGAGCTCGAAAGCACTGTCTCTGAGAGAATTCAAGGGAGGTGATCTTCCATTTGATGAAGGCAGCCATCTTGTTTTTGCATCTAAAACTGGAGCTTTTGGAAGTCCTGTTTATAGTTAGGGAAGTCCTGTATGGAAGTTTCCATTCTCACAAAAGTGTTCTCCAAGGCCTTTCCCAAAATACTCTTCATGGACCAGTATAGGTACAAGGTCTACTTAAACTAGGCAGCACAACCACGGGTGTGCCTAGGGTCCGAAACCATTTCCCCCCAATCTTCCATCTCAATGTCCATCGAGCCAACCTATCGGTTCAGGTCATCTTCCCATTCCTCAATTGAATGCTTGATTTCCTCACTCATCCCTTCACGGTATGTTATGGCCACATCATTTATGATGCTGGCAACCGATTTGTGAACCTGCATTTTCCCCCCAAAGGATTTGGGCTCTCTTTCTTCATTGTCACCCTAGTTCTCCTGCCATGACCTCTAGTAGTCGTTGTCTGAACCATTGCCTCGAACTCACAGTGTGAAATGGAAAGGAGGGTAAGGTGAGTTTCATGTACAAGTGGCGGCCCAAGCCCAGAATATTTTCACTTCTAGGTGTCCCTATCACCCCTCACACCTGCCAAGGGAGAACTACAAAACATTGATTTCCAATTCAAAATTTGAGGGACTTCCTCCCTTCATTTTCCATGCATGCCATCCTTTTCATCTAACCCCAGAGAGAAACAACTTCCAAAACCCAAAACGAGTTAGCATAGCATTCAAGAGAGGGATTTAAGTGAACATCAAGACTTACCCCATGGGAAATGACCCTATATCTAGACCAACATAAACCCATAGTTTTAAACTCGAAAAGGCTTCCACAAAGGCAGAGGGCACAGGAATTTGTAGAACATACAAAGAAATCATACAGCCCTAGGGACAACAGACATTAAAGGAGAAAATTTTTTTCCCATCTCTAGGAATGATAGTAAAACAAAACTCAGAGGTGATGTTGTTGACAAGCCATCCCCAGACTCTAGTATTATCAAGCCAGACCATAAAAAGAAGGTCCCAGGGGCTGATCATAGAGGAACAAACCCCATATAACCCTATCCCAGAAAGGAGAATTTTGAACCGAACAGACATAGAAACCATGTCGAGGAAAAGGAAATGTAGCAACAGGGAAACATGCTCATGAAACTTCATAGAACCTCGCTTCCTCACAACCCCTAGAAAATCGACACCACGCAGGCTCAATTCCCATAACCAGATAAGTTGTTGCATGGAGGAGGGAAAGAAATGGCAAGTCACATACCATTTTACCTTCACTCGGAGAATATTAATCCACCACCTTGCCTAGATCCAGGTCATTCCACTACGCTCGACATTTCCCTTCCTCACTTTACTACTATGGAAACAACACTTACCAGCAACTCTCTCAGAGTGATTAACATAATGCCTAACCCAAGACACAATGTCGCTACCACCTCCTGCGAGAGTACCAACCACTTGCATGCACGGAGCCACCACACCTATCACCTCAAGCATGTGGAGGACGGTGGGTTTATACCCTAAGTCCATTTTCATTTAACTACCATGATGGGGGTGTTGTCCATCTCAAACCCCAATTGCAGGAAGCGATGATGAATGTTAACATGGATGGTTTAGAATAAAAAATAAAAAGGGAAATGGAAGTCTTGAAGGATGGTTTAAAAGAATAAATGGAAGGTTTGAGAAATTTGCTACAATAAATTCTTCCTAATGGTGACAAGGTATTTCATGAAACTCATGATGATAAAAAAGGAATGTTGATCATGATTTTAGAAACTTTGACTTTGGGTTGAAGACCAACCACATTCCAAATATTGATATGAGAAAGTTTGATGATAAGGATCTAGTAACATGGATACTATAAATGGAGCAATATTTCGATCTACATGATGTGAAACCCTAAAAAAAGGTATGTATTACATCTTTATATTTAGAACCCATTCAATTTGTCTAGTATTGATGGATTTGTTCTCATAAACCACTTATTACTTGACAAATTTTTACAAAGGAAATGTAGAAAATTATGAGGATACAAATAGAAAAATCCTCTTTAGCCAATTGATAATTCTCAAACAAAAGGGTTCAATGGAAGACCACATTGAGGATTTCCAAAAATTGAATATCAGGGTAACTAATTGATCTGAAAATGAGATCTTAAATCAATATTAAGGTATTACAGACTCATGTGCAGGAATTCCTATATTAATTAGTGCAACGGATCGAAAATATTGTGAATAATATAGACAATTAATAGTTATAAAACATAATAAACAAGCACATCAACACAACAAATAATCAAGGAGTTCACCAGACTTCCTGGCTAAGTCTCCTAGTCCAGCTTTCAGTGTCAACCTCTATATTATGTCTTCAAGAGCAGATGATTACAAGTATGAGCTCAATCAGAGCCATAACACAACAACAACGATATTACACAGGGATTTCACTCGAAAACCTGGAGTTTAAAGAGTACACACACTCTCCCTCGTAGTGCCTTTGATCAACTGTTCGTAGCTGCATTTTCTTTGACTTTCTATCTCTAAGCAACTGCCTCTCCCCTGCTCTCTACCATTGAATGGCTTTTAAGCCTATCGGCACTGTCGGTTCAGCTCCATTCTTAGGCTTTCTAGTTCCCGTCCGCTATCCGTTCAAATCCCTGTAGAGAATTAAACAATCATTGAAAAATGCTCTAAGGTATGGTGGCCAGTTGTTTTCAAATGGAAAGGACATGCACAGGTGAAAATCCCCTGAAATTACACTTCTCTGTTTACACAGAGAAATACTGGGAAAACACTAAAAAACAGTGGAAAATCTACCAAGGCCAGACTTCAAAAGATATTGAATCTGACCTATAATCCTATCGGGTCATCACTATCGCAAGTCGCAAGTGCCCATATGCCATGGTTTCCTTTGTATTTGGGTTTATAACAGAAATATGAAAAATACATTAAAACACTGAAAAACCCAACAAATGCTTTTATATCGGAACTCAAATATTATAGAGCTGCATCCATAATTCCTATTTGGTTTGGCTTTATTGCATGTTGCTTCACTTCCCTGATCTCCGATCACTCCGATTGGCCTTATCGGCTATTGGCACATCAGTACCAGCCCATCACATCGGCATATTGTATGACCCGCGGTCCATTGGAATCACCCCTTGTGTTGTTGCGATGTGATATTGCGATGCGATAAATCGCAATCGCATATCACTTAAGCCTCAAGCCCTTGAAAATTCCTCCTTTATATTATACCGATGCGATATTGTGAGTTGATCTACGCCATTAATCTACGCGCTCGATCAGCGGTCCTTGTTAAATCATGTTGATCGCTATAGCAATTTCCATAAGGCCGCCTCTGATATATTCTGTTGGCCTCTCCCTCTTGCGATATCGTGATTCAATCTCGATTGTTGATCTATCTGATCCAATGGCTCTAATGCAACGGCATTTGAACCTCCGATAACTCTGTTTTCCGTCATTCTTTCACTATTTTCCCTTGCGATAGTGTTTCCGATAGTTAATATACATGAAGACTTAGAGGTTTTAGGCTACTTTTTGGATCATGCCTTCCCACTGAAGAGATTTTGGACCACCAAAAGTTGGCCTTTTAGGCATTTATCAAGTGAGGATACAGCTCCCTCACTCGTTTAACTTCTATCCATCATGCTTTGCTTAGATTTGAACCTTTGAGTCCCAATCTCAGGTACTCAACATCCCCTCGACGCGTAGTTCTCACCTTCCTGTCCAGAACTGTGTCTTCCTGTAACTCATTGAGATACTTAGTCAACAGATCCTCAATAGAAGGAAACTGACTTTTCTCTTGAGGATATTCAATCATTAATGGTTCATACAATCTCAAGTTTTCTACATTAGCGACTGAATAGATCCGCATATAAGCTGGAAAATCAAGGCAAAAAGCATTTTCCCCAATTTTATCAAGTATCTTGAAAGGTCCATACCTTATTGGTTTTAGCTTCTTACCTTCACCTTGCATTCTGTCTTTACTGATGTACAGCTATACTTAATCACCAACCTGAAAACTATGCTCAACTCGATGCTTGTCATGTCTTGCCTTGTACTTGGCTTGACTTCTTTCCAGCTATTCCTAGACTGCCTAGTGAATTTCTTGGATTTGTTCAATGAACTTGGTTGCTTTGTCCACATCATTATGTCCATCAACTGCTATGTATTTCCCAAAGAAAAAATCCAAGAGATACTTTGGTATAAAACCAAAACAAGTCTCAAAAGGAGATCTCTGAGTAGAAACGTGCTTGGCATGACTGTAAGCATGTTGCACATAGCACAAATGCTCATCCCAAAGCTTCGGATGCTTGTTGCAATAGCCTCTGAGCAACTGGATCACTATCTTGTTGACCACGTATGTCTGACCATCTGTTTGTGGATGAAATTTTATGCTCTTCTTCAACCTGGTGTCCCTCAACTCCCATAAACTTGACCAAAAATTCTCAATAAATCGAGAATATCAATCAGATACAATAGAAGTGGGTAACCGAAAATGAACCCATACATTCTGAAAGAACAAATTTGATGTTTGTTCAGTTGTAACCTGCTTGTTACAAGGTATCAAAATACAAATTTTACTGAACCTGTCCACAACAACATACAAATAATCATGACCTTTTCTAGATTTTGGCAATCCCCCAACAAATTCCATGGAAACACTTTCCCAAGGATGATAGGGAATTGGAAGTGGAGTGTACAAGCCTTAATTTCTATTACTGGGCTTGCTTGTAGCACACATAGTCCACCCTTTGATATATCTAGAAACTGTCTTATGCATTCTTGGTCAATAACGGAACCTTTGCAATTGTGCAACTGTTTTACTTACACCAAAATGACCTGATATAAGAGAAGTATGTGATTCTCGAATTATGTTAACTCTTTCAGTTTGTGGGATGCATAACTTTCCCAAATGATAGAAGAGTTGGTCCTTTACATAATAATCCAATTCTTCTACTTTCTTTCCATGACTTAAAGTTGCATATACATCTTTAAAATCTACATCTTGAGCATATTGTTCAATATAACTTTCATGCATCACTGAGTTATGCTTAAGTATAGTAGATGCATTTATGATTGGTCTTGATAACATGTTTGCAATCTTATTGTGTATTCCATTCTTATATCTGATGCCAAGATGAAATTACTGTAGAAAACCCATCCACCTATAATGTCTTGATTGCTGCAATTTAGTTTGTGAGTGAAAATATTGAAGTGGTTGATGATCTATATGTATGATTGTTTCTTTACCCATTAGGTAATGTTTCCACTTTTTCACACTTTGTACTAATGCATACAATTCTTTATCATAGGTGGGATAATTAACTACTGCAGAAGTAAATGTCTCATAATGATAGCATATGGGTTTTCCGTGTTGCATCAACACTACTCCCATGGCATAGTCACTGGAATTTGTCTCAATCTCAAATGGATATTGAAGATATGGTAGTGCTAGTACTGGTGTTGTACTGATTTTCTATTTTAAGGTGTTGAAGGATTTTTTCTATTTGCCTCCCCACTTAAACACCTGTTTCAATCCTGTTAAAGCATGTAATGGAGCTGCAATCAAAGAAAATTTAGCAATAAAATTTCTCCAGTATTGTGTTGCCCCTATGAAACTCCAAACCTCTGTAGCATATTTGGGTTTAGGCCAGTTTACAATGAATTCAACCTTAGAGGGATCTATCTTCAATTCACCACCACCTACAATATGACCCAAATAATTTAAATATGTTATGCCAAATTCACATTTTGACAGTTTTACATAGAGATTTTCTCTTCTCAAAACATCTAAAGTCTGCTTTATATGCTTTACATGGTCTTCGCATGTCTTACTAAAAACAAGAATGTCATCTAAATAAACAATTACAAAGTCATCAATAAAAGTTCTGAGTACATCATTCATAACTCTCATAAATGTAGCAGGAGAATTAGTTAAGACAAAAGGCATAACCAACCATTCATAAAGTCCTTGCTTTGTCTTGAAATCAGTCTTCCATGCATCCTATTCTGCAACTCTAACCTGATGATAGCCACTTCGTAATTCTAACTTAGAAAAGTAAACTGCTTCTTTCTATTGATCTAATAGATCATCAATATGAGGAAGAGGATAACGATTCTTGATCATTATTTTATTTAGTGCTCTATAATCAATGCACATTCTCCACGAACCATCTTTCTTTCTCACCAGGATGATTGGAGATCCACATGGTGATGTTCTTGGTTGTATAAACCCTTTATTGAGAAACTCTTGTACCTGCTTCTTTATCTCTGCATTCGCTAAAGCTGACAACCTATACATTCCAATGTTGGGTAATGGAGCATCTTGCTGCAAACAAATATCATGTACTATTTTTCACTTGGGTGGCAGAACTTTTGATTCTTGAAATAGAACATCATACTCTGAAACAACTTTAACTAAATCAGCTTTCTATTTAGAATCACAGCCTTCAAATGCATTGGTTTTATCAGGATCCTTTTCCTTTACAACCATTAGTAAAAATTGATTACTTGAATTCACAACTATTTTCATTTGTGCTGAGTTTATGAGAGAATAATTACATTTGACTTTATGAGCTCTTACAATATATTCCATTCCATATTTAGTGAGTTGATACTTATTTTCAGCTCTATAGAAAATAGCTTTCCTATCACACAAGTATGGAATTCCAAAAACAATACCACATATATCCAATGGCACTACATCTAACTCAACCTCATCTACAAATGTTGATCCAATAGCAAACCTAACTTTATAATGTCTCATTACTTGTAGCTTTGTTTTATCACATACGCAACCTAATTGATATGGATTCTCATGAGGTTTTGTTTGTAATCCAAACTTCTTTACAATTGTTTTAGAAATCAAATTTACTTGTGATCCACTATCAAATAAAGTATCAACCTAATTATGCTTGGAAATTACTCTAATACGAAAAAGCTCATTTCTTTCTCTCTCATTATTTTCATTATCAACAGATTGTGCAAAATTACTTGTGGATGCTTCAGAATCTTTACCTTTAATACCTGTGGTTGTAACTGTTGTTTCATCACCTGAATATGATTCCAAGTCCTGTTGAATAGCTACAACATTCTTTTTCTTCCTTCCACTGAACTTATTAGGTTTCCTTTCTGGATGAAAAAGCCAATAGTGTACCTCATCATGTCCTTCTTTCTTGCAATGAGTGCATGAAGGTTTATCCTTTTGTACAATGTTTTCTTTCCTCTCCTTCCATTTCAGTCTCTTCTTTTCCTTACTCTTTCTTACAAAATATTTAGATGATCCCCCAACCTCTAGGTTTACATTCTTACCTCTAGCTTCTAGATGTGTGGCTTGAATTGATACATCATCTAAGCTAGTGGGATTAAACATGAGAATTGTATGCTTTAAATAACCATGCAGACCACCTATATACTTTAATAAAGTCTTAGGTGAGTCCAAGGATATACCAAGAGTTAAAGTTCTTTTCCTGAATTCCTTAGTATAACTTTGTACACTCTGACCCTTCAACTAGCAAAGAGTTTGACAATTCATAATTACCTACTGCATGTAAGCTAAAGGATAGAATTGCTTTTGGATAGCAGAAACAAATTCATTCTAGGTAGAAATGATTTTACCATGGTTTTGCAAATAATCTTGTGTCTTGCCTTCCCACCATACTAGTGCAGTTCCTCCAAGTCGAAGGCTAGCCAGCTGAATCTTCCTCCTTTCTGAATCAATGTTCTGCACCCTACAATATACATCAATATATTGTATCCAATTATCTAGCTTCTCTACATTTAGTTCTACATCATAAATTGGCAAATCAAACTTCACATCTAATTTAATCAAAGAAGTTTTCTTCTTTCTCTTATCAGGGCTAGCTTTATGCGAAGAAGATGATGAGGATGATGAAGGTGATGATGGAGGAGATGGTGGAGGAGCCATTTCCTCTCTCCTTTTTCCTTCTGGAGGGGCAACTAGAAAAGGTTCCTTTGCTCGTTTGTCTGGGTTAGGTGTTGAAGTGATTTCACCTTGACCCTTTTTAAACTCTAGATACATCTGTTCCACCATGGCTCACATGGCCATAGGATTGTCCATAAACTAAGATTTTTATCCCAATGGAGCTTCTTCTGTGATTTTCCTCTAAGAATAGACTCTTCCAATCTCTAGATTAGCCTCAACAAGTTCTCCTTCTCCTAGTCTGAGCTTTAATCTAGTTAGCTTTCAAAATCTAGCACAAGCTTGTCTAACCTTAACAAAACCAAAACCAAATGCTTTGATACCACTTGATCTAAAAATGAGATCTTAAATAAATACTAAGGTATTACAAACTCATGTGTAGGAATGCCTATATTGCTTAGTGAAATAGATCGAAAAGATTGCGAATAATATAGACAGTTAACAGTTATAAAACATAATAAACACACACATCAACACAACAAATAATCAAGGAGTTCACCAAACTTCCTTGCTACATCTCCTAGTCCATCTTTCAGTGTCAACCTCTATATTATGTCTTAAAGAGAAGATGATTACAAATATGAGCTCAGTCAGAGCCATAACACAACAACAACGATATTACATAGGGATTTCACTCAAAAACCTTGAGTTTAAAGAGTATACAAACTCTCCCTCTTAGTGCCTCTGATCAATTGTTCATAGCTACGTTTTCTCTAACTCTCTGTCTCTGAGCAACTGCCTCTCCCCTGCTCTCTGCCATTGAATGGATTTTAAGCCTATCGGTGCTATCAGTTCAACTCCATTCTCGGGCTTTCTGGCTCCTGGTCGTTGTCTGTTCAAATCCCTCTAGAGCATTAAACAATCATTGCAAAATTCTCTAAGGTATGGTGGCCACCTGTTTTCAAATAGAAAGGACCAGCGTGGTTGAAAATCCCTTGAAATTGCACTTCTTTGTTTACACAGAGAAATACCAAGAAAACACTAAAAAACAGTGGAAAATCTGCCAAAGCTAGACTTCAAAAGATATTGAATCCGACCTATAATCCTATTGGGTCCACTGTTGCATCGCTATCGCAAGTTGCAAGTGCCCATATGCCACGGTTTCCTTTGTATTTGAGTTTATAATGGAAATACGCAAAATACATTAAAACACTAAAAAACCCAACAAATGATTTTATATCGGAACTCAAATATTATAGAGCCACATCCATAATTCCTATCGGGTCCAACTTTATCGCATGTTGCTTCAGTTCCCCAATCTCCGATCTCTGATCGCTCCAATCGGCCTTATCAGCTATCGGCACATTGCTATCAGCCCATTGCATCGGCGTGTCGCATGACCCGCGGTCCATTGGCATCACCCCTTGTGTTGTTGCGATGCGATATTGGGAAGTGATAAATCACAATCGCATATCGCTTAAGCCTCAAGCCCTCGATAAGTTCTCCTTTGTATTATAGTGATGCGATATTGCGAGTTGATCTGGTCCATTGATCTACTGGTCGATCAACGGTCCTCATTAAATCACGTTGATCGCTATCGTGATCTCCATAAGGCTGCATCTGATATACTCCGCTGGCCTCTCACAATTTTGATATCTCGATTCAATATGGACCGTTGATCTGTCTGATCCAACGGCTCTAGTGCAGCGGCATTTGAACCTCCGATAGCTCTCTTTTCCGCCATTCTTTCACTATTTTCCCTTGTGATAGTGTTTCCGATAGTTAATATACATGAAGACTTAGAGGTTTTAGGATCCATTTTGGATCACTAATATTCTATAGGAGCATACAATTGATGTCTTCATAGGGAATTTAAAGGATAACATTCAACATGAGGTTCGCCTTTGGGAACCTGATTCATTGGAGAAGGAATTTAGAGTTGAAATAAAAATTATGGCAACAAAGAATTCTACCAAACACAACTATAAATATTGAAGTGTTTTTGCTCCTAGCCTTTCACAACCTACAAGGTTGACACCACAACAATTGGAGGAAAAAAATAGAAAAATGGATTTGTTACAGTTATGATAGAAAATACACTAAAGATCATAAGTGTGCTAAGAATAAATTATTCTACATAGACTATGAAGAGGAGGAAGAAAATGAACAAGGAATATCAAAAGAAGAGGACATACACCAGGAAGAAACCCTAGAGAAAGAAGAAATAAACCCAACCATATCTTGTAATGCATTGGTAGGAATTACCACTACCCAAACTCTCAAGATAGAAGGATATATCAAGAAGAAAAAGGTAATAGTGTTGATTGATTCAGGTAGCGCCCATAATTTTATTCATTGTAAGATAGCCAAGGAATTGAATTGCTTTCGATATCCAGTGCCAAGTGATCCAACGGATCAAGAAAGTGCTCAAAATTCAAAGTGCTCAGATTGGCTCAAAATTGGTGCCAAAGTGTATATATCATCGCTCTAAATCCAACACAATTCATTTCACTCAAAACCGATATCATATGTTCTCGATATCACATTCTGATCCAATTGGAAAACAACTAGATTTTTTGGAATTTGGGTTGTAGGGATGCTGAGTCAGTAGTCCATACACTGATTGGGCCATGAATTGGTAGGATGACTGGTTCCTTCATCAGCCAATGGTTGGTCAACATTTAGCATCAACTTATTGGTTGTGACATGGTAGTTTTCTATTGGTTGATGGTTTGGTGTGGTGACCCAATGAAGGAGTTCCACATGGACCAACCAACAACTATCATGTGGCCTCCTCATGGCCAACCAAACTTCTTTATGGAGGCCATGCAACCCACGAGATTCAAACGTGAGACCTAATACAAGGCAACAAAGACCTCCACCAACTCGACTATTTTGGTTCTTAAACTATATAGTTTTTAATTTCTATTTAAATTTTGGTAAGCGAATAATTTGGGGGAGGGGGCTAAGCTAATCCCTAGCCCATGGCCACCCCAATGTGGCCAAGAGCGGGGGGCCAAGGGGCTGGGCCATACCCCAGCCCATGGATATGGCCCAAGTCACAATGCACACGGAGCCCAAGCGCTTGACCTACGAAACTGTTGGAGATGGTGTTCGCCCCAAGTGGTATGACCTCCTATGTAACCACAGACATGGAAAACTAGTGGGGGCCACCCCATGATCATATGTGGGACCATAGAACTAGGATTGCACGCCAGAGTTGGGGGCTAGATAGAGCCCATAATCTTTAGCCCCCTATGAGATCTTATGGCTGCCATGTGACCAAAAAAAGGGACTGAGGGCTTGCTGGCAGATTTCACCATCCTACAAAATCGTCCAGTGAGCGAGAATGTAGGCCAGGTTTGCGCACTGGTTCTGCATTTGGGGCATTCAAGCCAAGTTTAGGCTGAATTGGAGGATGTTTAGGAGCAAAATTTGGAGAAATAAAGAAATAATCACATTTTACTCAATTTTTGGCCAAATGAGGTGCAAAAAGAACGAAAATAGGGTTTTTGACAGTGTTAGATCCATTGGAGACACCGTTCTGCTGTTTGAGATTTTTAAAGCATGTAAACATGCTTTTGAGAATTTTTAATGAAAGTGGCCTTGCATTGGAAGCTTGAATAGGAGTTGTAGCCCAAGAGAGGGGTAAACTCCTTTATGATGTTCTGTGTCATGTGTTTCAGATATGATTATTTGTCTCTGTTTGGCTGTAAAATTTGGTTAAAATTTACTTGTTTATGTGTTTATTAAATTGATCTTCTACCCAAGACACATATAATTTTCACTTTCAAATTGTTAAAAATCTTCAAGTTTACACATATGGATCATTTTGGTATCAGAGCAATAGGTTTTTGTGAAGATTTGATTTGTTTGCAAGTTTTTTTCTTATGCTTACAAGGTTGAAGCTCAAAAGAGGAGAAGGAGAACCTATGGAGCCAAGATCTGAAATTGTTTCAAGGAGAACAAGCACACCTCAATTTTCAATAGTCATGGCACATGAAGAAGGACCTGAAGGGATGTTTGAAGATGAGAAAATGTTAGGTCCCTATACTACTACTGTAACCCCTTATTGTTATTAGTACAACCCACTTATTATATTGATGTACCCATGTAGTGCCCATATTGTTACTATTGTGCCCCATAGAAGCCCACTATTGTTATTATTGTGCCCTTACATTATTATTGTTATGTCGGCTGTGATTATGTTATGACCCCTTAGACTCCTATATATATAAAGGAGGTATTTTCATTTGTATCATCCAATAATTGTTCATTTATGTAATGTAAAGGAGGTTGCCCCCTCGAAGAGGCTAAATTCTAAGGCGTTGATCTATCTTTTCTATCTTTTCTTGAGCTGGTTTCATAACATTTGGTATCAGAGCTTTGGATTCTAGGGTTTCCCTGCTCCAAACAGGTCATCGTGGCATTTTCACTATAACGGGTTTTCTACAATGTCTCTGAAGCTAAAAACAAAACCCATTTGAGAAGACATCACACTGAATCTTGGATCCAAATTTTAGAGCCTTTCGCACTATATTCGCAGAGATATGATCAGAGGAAGTTGGTCTTTTTGCAGATTCCTGAATTACATTCCAAATAGGTGACCTAGGGAAAATCGTCATAACTTTCTCTCTGAGCATCAGATTGAAATTTAGTAAGAAGGTACATAAAGAGGATGGACATTAGTTTCTTGTAGATATTGTTTAGAGCCAAAGGTGTAAATAGTGACTCGTGGCACGTCATACAATTTTGCTCTACTAAAATAGTCTATAATCAAGTCACTGTGGGAGATTTTGCATAACTCTTCCTTCGAGAATCCAATTTGGATCAGACTGGTGGCATAGGAAATAGGACACAGAGGGTTACTGCAAGTCGCAATTCCAAAACTTAAAGATCCAAAAGTACAGAGTTACAGTCGTTTCAATATTGAGCTCCTAAAATCAAGAAAAAGCAAGATGAGGAAGTTTGATGGCAAGGATACGGTAAATTGGATACTTCAGATGGAGAAATATTTTGATCTAAATGGTGTACCACTGTTACAAAAGTTATGTATTGCATCCTCATATTTAGAACCAGATCAATTTTTATGGTATGAAGGGCTTTGTTCTTGTAAACAACTTGTTACGTGGTCAATTTTTACGGAGGAAATGATATCACATTATGAGGATACAAAGAGCAACACCTTCTTAGAGCAACACCACAACAATCAGATAGAGTAAAAGGGCTTTGTGACATAATGGAAAGCAAAATGATAGAAACTAGGAAGCATACCTCTCACAACTATAAATATGGAAGTGTTGTTTCTCCTAGCCTTCCACAACCTACAAGGGTTACACCACAACAATTGGAAGAAAAAAGAGAAAAAGGGCTTTGTTACAATTGTGATAGTGTTGGCATTATGGCACAGGTTTGAAGCTATGGCACAGGTGTTGTCCTTGATGGCAACCTTCTTTGGTATCAGATCTCAGTTCAGGCACTCAGAAAATAGAAAAAGACATATATGCAGGTTCATCTAGACGAAGGGGCGTATACACGCGGGTTATACTTTACAAAAGTGTGTATATGTTGGGGACCATTCTTTTGGTCCATGGAAGTTAGATATTGGAACTTGAACCTATGCTTTGGACCATGACGTCTCATCAGATGTGTTGATCCCTAGTTTTGGGTTCATGGTATTGAAATATTATGGTTTTGGACCATGGTATTGGGGATGGCCTAAGGCTATAAAAGAGGAAGGAGATATTGTGACAAATAACCATCTGAATTATTATTGAAGATCTGATAAAGTGTTAGAGCTGGTATATTGGGTGATGATGCAGATCTGGATCTGAAGGAAGGATAAGTTCTATTCATGGGTCATAATCTTTAAGCTTGGATGATAGTATCTTTGTATGATTTTGATCTACTAGATGTGGCGCTTGTCTGATCTATACGTCTGATAATCTGGGTTAATTAGTGATTGAATATCTGGAAGAGTGCGTTGTATTTTATAGATCTATACATAGGTTCAGTAAAGCAAGGGCACGTATACACGCAGTTTAGGTGAAGTAAAGGCGCGTATACGCAGGTTGTTCCATACGCAGATGCGTATGCACACAAGTTGCAAACTGTTGAAGTTGCGTATATGCTTTAAGTTGTGGTCTAGCTGTTTCTGCTTATTGCTGTTGTGTTCTGGGTTCTGTTGTGTGGCTTCTGGTACTGTGTTTTGGGTACAGCTGGCAGAGAAGTATCTACTTGATTTCAGATCTAGTTGGTGAAAAGGAGTTTGGTTGATGAAGAATTTCTTGATGATTGTTTGATGTTCATGGATCTAGTCTGAAAATTGATGAAACGTGGTCCTTGGAAGAAAGAGAAGGTTTTATCCTTCTGTAGGCCAGCACCTACGTACTAGTATCTTGGCTAGTGCAAGAGCTAAGGGGGTTGTAGCTCCCTTCCAGGAGAAGTTGGAGAATGAGAGAGAGTTGTAGCTCTCTGCAGGTTGCAGCCTGCATACTGGTAAAAAGACTGCACCAATATATTGTAAAAGAAGTTTTCTAATTGAAAAGAAGATAGAGACGAATTGCAGCAGGTGGTTTTCACCCACATTGGGTTTCCACCTTATATCTTGTGTTCTTGTGTGTGACTGTCTTTCTGCTCTGTTTTACTGCCTCTGGTTACTGTTATTTGATTCTGCATCACAGATTAACAATCATCATCAGAAAGATTAAGTAAAGTAAAAGCTTGTTTTGTATACACGGGTTTCCTTCTGCATAATCGCGTATATACGCAGGTGCATTAAACTGAAGTAGCGTATATTAGTTGTTTTTGAAAAATGAATAATTATCTTGATAATACCGATTCACCCCCCCTCTTAGTATTATTTCCAACAATTGGTATCAAAGCAGGTCCTTCTGAAGAAGCTTGATCGCTTGAAGGAAGATCTTTCATCATGAGCAACTACGAGAGGGAAGCATCAATCAGGCCACCCATGTTTGACGGGACAAACTTCGTATATTGGAAGGTAAGAGTTACTGCCTACCTTCAATCTCTGGGTACTGAAGTATGGGATATCATAGATACAGGGTATACTTTTCCAGCATCAACTCCCACAAATCCGGCTGAAAAGAAGAAATATGAAACGAATGCAAAGGCGGTCAATACTCTATTGGGATGTTTATCACAATCTGAATTTGTCAAAGTCATGCAATATAAATCAGCTAAGGAAATATGGGACAAGATTGTTCTGAGCTATGAAGGAGATGAACAGGTAAAAAGGGAAAATCTCCAAACTCTCAGAATTCAGTATGAAAATCTCAGATTTTGGGACAAAAGGAAGCAGGTGTTCAAACTAGAAGAACAATTGCAGAAGCCTCAAGCTACTTGGCATTGCTCTCCTCCACTGAGCCACAAAATGTAAAGAGGCATGCAAAGATGAAAGCTGGGTCAAGGTAATGGATGAAGAACTTGATCAGATTGAAAAGAACAACACTTGGGAGTTGGTTCCTAGACCAAAAGATAAGAATGTCATAGGGACAAAATGGATCTTCAAGAACAAGTTGAATGAGAATGGAGAAGTTATTAGAAACAAAGCTAGACTTGTTTGTAAAGGGTATGCTCAACAAGAAGGGATAGATTTTGAAGAAACTTTTGCTCCGGTTGCTAGACTTAAGGCCATCCGAATGTTCCTTGCTCTCTCAAGCTTTCAAAAGTTCAAAGTCTTTCAAATGGACGTGAAATCAGCCTTTCTGAATGGGGACTTAGAAGAAGAAGTGTACATTGAGCAACTAGATGGTTTCATCCTAGGGAATGATCCAAATCTTGTATGCAGACTGAAAAAGGCTCTCTATGGTCTTAAACAGACTCCAAGGGCTTGGTACTACCAGTTGGACAAATATCTTCATCAACAAGGCTTTTCAAAAGGATCAGCAGATAGCAATCTTTATGTCAAAATAGAAAATAACAAATTGCTAATACTTGTTGTGTATGTAGATGACATTATCTTTGGGAGCAATGAAGAATCTATGAGTCAAAGCTTTGCCTTGGTGATGCAAAAAGAATTCGAAATGTCTTTGCTTGGAGAACTGACATACTTTCTTGGATTGCAAATCCAACAGAATGAAGGTGGTATCTTCTTATCTCAAACCAAGTACCTCAAGTAGATTCTGAAGAAGTATGGCATGGAAGATGCGAAACCAGTATGTACCCCCATGGTTACAGGATGCAGTCTAAGCGCAAATGATGAATCAGTAGTCGTACATCAGCCAACCTATAGATCCATGATTGGAAGTCTACTTTATTTTACAGGTACCCGACCAGACATCATGCATGCAATGGGAATAGTTGGGAGATTTCAGGCAAATCCAAAGGAAACTCACCTTCAAGCAGTGAAGAGAATTTTCAATTATCTTCAAGGGACTCAAAACTATGGCTTATGGTATCCTAGAGATACAGATCTCACACTTCATGCTTAGACAGATGCAGATTGGGCCGGAAGCGTGGATGACAGGAAGAGCACAAGTGGTGGAGCATTCTTTATGGGTTCCAGATTAGTATCCTGGTTCAGCAAGAAACAGAGTTCGATTTCCTTATCTACAACTGAAGTGGAATATGTGGCAGCTGCATCTTGTTGTACTCAACTCCTTTGGATGATGCAGACCTTGCAGGATTTTCAAATCACTTGTACACCACCTATCCCCATCCTATGTGATAATACAAGTGCAATCAGCATTTCAAAAATCCTGTCATGCATTCAAATACCAAGCATATACCAATCAAGTATCACTTTCTTCGGGAACAAGTGTTGGAATAAAAGCTCAAATTGGAGTATGTTCCTTCTAAGGAACAAGTTGTTGACATTTTCACCAAACCACTGCCCAGGGAAACTTTTGAATATCTCAGACAGAAGCTGGGAGTTGTTGATGTATCATCTTGTTGTTAAATCTTATCAGTTTCAGAGAAAAATGGGTGTACGCGTGTTGGATAAGGTGTATCCGCGTACATACACCGGTTTGTACAGAGAAAGTCGCATATATGGAGGCTTGATGGATATCAGAAGGAGCAGGCTCTGGTTGAAGATATTCTGATGTGGGTCTGACAGAGACCATCCGGCACAGGTTCAGGGGGAGCAGATAATATTCTAATAATGCATTATTGGCATTATTTTAGAAGCTTTTGGTTCAAGTTCATAGCTGTTGTTGATTTCAAGTGGAACAAAGGCAGAGGGCGAACAGAAGGAAATCTTGGTTGCTGATCTGAATGCTGATTGACAGTTGCTGCTGCTATGAGTTGTTGATGACTTTTTCATGTTTTTAAATATTCATCTCTATGTCATGTATCTCTTTCTTATATGGTGTCAAGTTCATGTAACGGCCTATTTTGGTTTCCCCACTATGCTTGGGATGAATATGTAATGTATTTCTGATGTATTCCACTTGGTTGGATGGATGATTCCCACTTGGTTGGGTGATGGATGTATGTATTAAGTCTTTTGGTGATAGGAAGGTCTTGTATTGTTGCATAAGTCTTGATTCTTCTTAAAGAACATCTTTTTGCAGATCTTGCCTACAATCAGGGGGAGCATGGTCAGCACAGCAAGACAGAAATTTCAGCATGTACTCAGGGGGAGCACAACCCTTTGCCCTTGATGACAAAGGGGGAGAATGATGATCTTGGTGTTGCCATTAAGTCCAAAGGGGGAGATTGTTGGCATTATGGCACAGTTTTGGAGCTATGGCACAGGTGTTGTCCTTGATGGCAACCTTCTTTGGTATTAAGATCTCAGTTCAGGCACTCAGAAAGTAGAAAAAGACATATACGCAGGTTCATCTAGACGAGGGCGCGTATACATGCGGCTTATACATTACAAAAGCGCGTATATGTTGGGGATTATTCTTTTGGTCCATGGCAGTTAGATCTTGGAACTTGAACCTATGGTTTGGACCATGGCATCTCGTCAGATGTGTTGATCCCTAGTTTTGGGTTCATGGTATTGAAATGTTATGGTTTTGGACCATGGTATTGGGGAAGGCCTAAGACTATAAAAGAGGAAGGAGATCTTGTGACAAATTACCATCGGAATTATTATGGAAGATCTGATAAAGTGCTAGAGCTGGTATATTGGGTGGTGATGCAGATCTGGATCTGAAGGAAGGAGGAACCTTAGCACAAAAGGAAGGATAAAGTTCTATTCATGGGTCATAATCTTTAAGCTTGGATGATAGTCTCTTTGTATGATTTTGATCTGCTAGATATGGCGCTTGTTTTATCTATAAGTCTGATAATCTGGGTTAATTAGTGATTGAATATTTGGAAGAATGTGTTGTCCTTTATAGATCTGTACGCAGGTTCAGTGAAGCGAAGACGCGTATACATGCAGCTTAAGTGAAGTAAAGGCGCATATACGCTGGTTGTTCCATACGCAGAAGCGTATGCACGTTAGTTTCAGGCTGTCGAAATAGCATATATAATCTAAATTGTGATCTAACTGCTTCTGACTATTGCTGCTGTGTTCTGGGTTCTGCCTTCTGGTGTTTGGTTTCTGGTACTGTGTTTTGGGTACAGCTGTAAGGAGAATATCTACTTGATTCAGATCTAATTTGTGAAAAGGAGATTGGTTGATTCTTGATGATTGGTTGATGTTCATGGATCCAGTCTGAAAATTGATGAAATGTGGTCCCTGGAAGACAGAGAAGGTTGTAGCCTTTTGTAGGCCAGCACCTACGCACTAGTATCTTGGCTAGTGCAAGAACTAAAGGAGGTTGTAGCTCCCTTCCAGGAGAAGCTGGAGAACGAGAGAGAGTTGTAGCTCTCTGCAGGTTGCATCCTGCATACTGGTAAAAAGACTGCACCAGTATATTGTAAAAGAAGTTTTCTAATTGAAAATAGGATAGAGATGAATTGCAGCAGGTGGTTTTCACCCACATTGGGTTTCCACCTTATATCTTGTGTTCTTGTGTGTGACTGTCTTTCTGCTCTGTTTTACTGTCTCTGGTTACTGTTATTTGATTCTGCATCACAGATTAACAATCATCATCAGAAAGATTAAGTAAAGTAAAATCTTGTTTTGTATACGCGGGTTTCCTTCTGCATAATCGCGTATATACGCAGGTGCATTAAACTGAAGTAGCGTATATCAGTTGTTTTTGAAAAAGGAATAATTATCTTGATAATACTGATTCACCCCCCCTCTCAGTATTATTTCCAACATAAGATTAGAAGATTGTACAAATATCATTTTTCTCTGATAGATCTACTCTCATTGTCGAGACTTGATTCAGTTGTTCAACAATATATGGGCTAGGAATATTAAGAGCTTGATCAGGTTTGGTTGAGGCATCAGACTTCCCTTTGAGGGCATCTTTGAATGGAGTAACTCCATTGGCTTGTCCCTTATACGAAACAAATCCCTTAGGGTTACTAGATCTAGGAAAACCCCCCACAACCTCATATTAATGATGGAGGAATTTCGTTCAATGCCATAGTCGTGCAGCAACAAATCATCCTGCAGAGATCTTCCCACATAGATCAGGGTTTGCATCTTCCTTGTAATGCATTTTCTTCTATAGATCTCCCTTTTCATATCTCGCACCAAAAGGTTCATTTGAACCCCAATGAGGATTAATCTTCCATATGGGGTTTATGTAAAAATCCGGAAAAAAAAACTCATTTGCCCAAAACCGGTACATGATTGATGAACTTGTGGCTCTTTGTTGAATGTTCTACAGAGAAAACACATGATCTTCCTATTTTTTCTCGCTATCTTCCTCAAATTTTTCCAAGAATCACTTTAGAGGACCTGTTAGCACTTGAGATTTCACCTAGGCTGAGATAGACAAACCTCAAAGCTACATCAAACCATTTCACCTTGTAGCTAGCCCTACGAGGTATGAGAAGGCTCTCTCGGGTAAAACTGGGTGAATTTGTCAATAGGATGAGTTGACCAATTAGGAACAAGGATTTTAGGCTAGTAAACTGATAAAGGGGGTTGATTTAAAGTTTTTGGGTATTTTGGTGGCAATTGGAGGGAGTGCAATTCAAGGTGTGGGGATTGAGCTCAGTTTTTGCAGGTGGGTCTTTGGGGCAAGGTAGGAGTTTATGCTGATGCCTTTAGCTGAGATGGATGATCAACGAGGAAAGAAGAGAAGCTAAAGAGGGCAAACAATGAATTTGAATCCTCTCTAGACAGTGGAAAACATAAATATTAAACAAAATTGAAAGCTGAGCATGGCATGCATGAATTCAAACTTTATCACTTCTTTTGTTTAATTAGCAGCAAGAGAATAAGAGATGGAACACATAAACACACTTACAATGACAAGTAGGAAACACACCATCAACACAATAATCCACAAGAATTCACAATGAAGTCTGCAAAACCCTGGCTTTCCTTTTCCTCAAATTGCATAGATACAAGTAAAAAATACAATAGAGCTTCTCCCTCTAGAGTCCAACCATGAAAATGAGAAAGAGAAGGCATAATATAGAAGGTCTAACTTCTTTCCCCACCTCTACAGTTCGAGCTCAGCTTCCTAGGAGCTGTTGCAACTAATTCTAAATCAATCACTAAATAATAGGCCAGCTCAACAACTTGCCTCTAAAACTTAGGAAGCCTATCCATGCATTAAATATTCACTATTTACATCAAAGAGGCTTCTAGAAGAGGTAAAGAAGAGTAAAAGTATCTAATGCCATGAAATTTACACAAGAATCCATCATTTACATGCCCAAATAGTCAACCAAAGTGAAAACAGTGCTTTGCTGGCCGAACTGGTCAAAAACTAGCAAATTTGCCTGAGTGGTCGCACCCCTGGCTCGAGTGGTCGCACCTTTTTGCATCTCTGTTTGAAGGCCTTCCCGGTGTCCAAATCAGGTGCAGGATATCTCGTTGGAAAGGTCTAGAAGTATACTTTCCAATCCAACTAGAATTTCTGAATTTGGAGTTGATTTGACCCCTCAAAAATCAAATATCCCAAGACTGCTTTCTGCAACTCAAAAAAGGGGCAGAAAGTCAAAATTTGCATGCATTTTGAGCTTTTGGGAGCCCAAATCTCCATAAAATCTGAAACCATTCCATATGCAATTGTATCTTTTCCTGAAAAATCCAAAACTGTAGAGTTTTCCCTGTTCCGAGCTGTCCCCACGACTGGTCTTGTAAGGGGTGAGACCACTCGAATGGCCAAAACCTATAAAATTCCCAAAATTGCCAAAAATGCCTCAAAATCCTCAAAATCTCTTGGGTTTGCTGCTAGGAGGAAGATAATGAGTACCACGGTGAGTGAGAGAAGCCTCGGCCAAGATACGGAGTGGGTTGGTCTTCTTCCTCCTTTTGGGAGCCTCGGTCAACCTTCTTTGGAACATTTTCATCTTTGCCTTGTAAACATGCATTCTTGCCCAATAATGGTTTTTCATGTTCCTTAGCAATTTGTTGTTTCGATTGGCCTTAGCCAACAGCCTCTCTAAGTTTCCATTTACCCGGATAAGCATGGATTCCCTCTCCTTGGGCAGCAAGTCACCGGGCCTCCTACGGTTGATGACTCGATCACTTCGAATCCTCCATAGCTCATCCAACTCTTTCTCATCCTCAAGCTGTTTGTTTCGCTGCTCCAAATATTTTATTATCCATTTTTCCATCAATAATTGTGTCTGCAGCGAATGAATCTCGGTGCTTTGCTCTCGGATGATATCCTTGAGCTCTGTGCTAGGAGAACCGGCGTCAAGATCAATGACCGGATCACCTGATACTCTCTCCTCAATCATGGGTTGCTTGCCCCTTTCTGCTATATGTGCTGCTGTCGGCAACGAGGCCCCTTCCACCTGATGTGGAGATAACAGTCGCTGATGTGATGATGATGACGAGACCCCTTCCACTTGCTGTGGAGAAAATACTCGTCGAGCTGCTGCAAACAAGGTTCTATGACCTCTCTGATATGTCAGTGTAGTGGGGAAACAACATGTGTCGGCAAGATAATCTCTGCCTGGCGTGATGGACCTCCCTCCTCATGAATGGGCTCTGGCTCTAGCTGTGACTGTGATGGTGCTGTAAAGCCCTCATGAGAAATGAAGTCTGCCATGAAAGCCGCTACTGCTTCAACTGCTAAAACACACAAGCTGAATGAGCCATGATGGCACAACTCCTATGCTGCGGTCTGGGGACTGCTCTGAATACGGATGACATACTCGTGATGTCTGGAAGACAGTAAGACCGGATGTTCATCATCCCACTCTGGTAAGTGCATCAACATGCGAATGTGACAAGAGAAGACTTGTGAAAATCTTCCCTCGCATGTAAAGTACTGCATGATAAGCCTCATGATCGAAGCATACTTCGCCCGGAGGAATCTGAAAGGAAAGAACCCTGACAAGTGACTCACAAATGCTGGCCTGACATATGGCTCAAAATAAACAAAATCCAGCAATTTGCACTTGGGCCACACCTCTCCCACAGTCGGTATCCCGGTAGCCTCTGAAATCATCTCCGGAGAAAGTATAAAATTCACCCCTGCAAGAGTGACCTGCCCATCATGAAGGTGCAAAACAAATAAACGGGCCAACTCCCTATGATGCTGAATCTGAGCAAGCCTCTCACAAAACTGAAAACATGACATGTAACGAAAACCATTCATTGCCAAAGGATAGGCCTGCAATTCTGCCAAAGAAGTGGGTTCCTGTCTCCTATGATGACCACCTTTGCCCCCCTTACGAGGCCTCTGTTGTACCTCCACCTTTGTAGATGATGAATGGTCATCACCTTGCTCATAAGTCTCGGTGTCTAACATGGTTTTGGAGCAAGATGAGCAAGCTGAAAGATAAATAGAACTGTTGCCTCTGCCTGCAAAATGCTGAGAAGTATGCTATTTTCAAGGGGGAAAAATCATAAGGGAAATGTTAGGGGAGGGACTTTTAATAAGGAATGGGAAAATATATAAAAACAGGGATTTTTAGGGATAATTCACAAAATGTTAAACACATCATCTCAGCTTCCATCATTAGGAAATCATTTGCAACGAAATACTTTATTAGGATTTAATCATAAGGGAATAAGACTTCTTTTACATCTTGTCATAAGGGAAACAGGATTTTAGGGAAGGAGTAAAGAGGAAAACAGGGCTTGGTTTTGGGGAGACACAACAATATTCTTTTGCAGACAAGAACTACAGCAATATGTCCATTTTATAAATATACACAGCTGCATTTTTCTTGTTTTTGCTATGGATATACAACAGCAACATGCCTTCTTTTTTTCAATGACTATACACAACAATATCTCTTTTGTTCATATTTGGTCATTTTGGCATATTTTTCTCTTTTTCTTTTTACATAACATTTTTTATATTTTCTGTTATTCATTTGTTTTCCTTGCTGTTGTTCATTTAGTTGGCTTGCTGTGTGGAGGGTATTAGGGTTTGGATAGAATGCATGAAAGGGCATTAGGATTTTGTAAAGGGTTTTGGGAAGGGATAGGGTTTTAGGAATTTGGGATGGGAATTTAATATTTAGTGCAAATGAAATAAGAGATAGATATATTACAACATTTGTGAATTGAATTTCAAGGAAACAAGGAGGGAATAAAGAGGGATTTAAAACCTTGAAAAAAACACATAAACCCTAGCATAATGCCTACATTAGCAATAGCCAAATTAATCCATTCTCTTGCCATCTTAAATGATAAAACCATTAGACACATCATTATTTCATCATCCATTAGCATCCTTCATGAATTTAGAGCCTACCTCGATCGATTTAGCACTTAGGAGGGCGATTTGATCGATTTGGAGGGTTTCTGGACAAAACAGGCCGAGTGGTCGCGCCCCTGCTCTGAGTGGTCGTGCCCCCTCTGAGTGGTCGCACCCCTTAGGAAAATGCACTGTAGAAGTGGCGCTGAGTGGTTGCGCCCCGCCCAACTAGTCGCGCACCTAGTTTGAGTGGTCGCGCCCCCTGAAAATGAACCCAATTGCTACAAATCGCCTTCTTGATCTCTCACTTGTGTTTTGCAAGCTCTCAAATGCATAATGAGGCTATTTAGAGGGAAATTTAGTCTTGATAGGTCCAAATTTGAAAAAATTAAATCACCAAACCCACTTTCTAATGTTTTTTTTGCTTTGACATTCACTTTAACACTGTTTTAAGTTCACTTTGCCTGAATTTGATCTTTTGAGTGCTTTAACTCGGTTCTTTTTGTAGGTTGACTATCTGATGGACTCTGGCGAGGAAACCAGGGTTATTGCCGGCATTCTGAAGAATTTTGAAAATTTTCCTTATTTTTGCAAATTTCACATGACCTTGGGTTTAAAAACAGGGTTTTTAAATCCAAGGTATAAATGAGCTGTAGCTGATGAAAAATATCAATGGAACATATTTACATATACCTCCCTTCCGGCTTGCTGGGACTTATTAGACCTTTGACTCATGACCTTGCAGTGATTTTGACCAAAACCCTAAGACCTAGACTTGGGATTTCAAGACAAAATAAAACAAGTGTAACACAAGCTCATTCAAATGATATGACCTGATCCAGCAAAGCCAAGAAGGGAACAAAGACCAGCTCCTCCAATCAGTGTTATGGCATGCCTAACGGGATGGCAAAACTGATACTGATGAGACACCTACCTATGCATATGCAAAGAGCTTTTGATCACCGATGGAGGGCTCAAGACCGACACTAACAGTACTCTTAGGTTATGTATTAATTACAGGTATTTGAACAAGGTGATGATCAAGAATAGTTACCCATTGTTGCAGATTGATGACTTGCTTGATCAGTTTAATGGAGCAGCAATGTTCTCAAAAATTTACTTGAAATCAAGATATCATCATGTACACATCAAAGAAGAGGACATTAATAAGGATTCTTTCTAGACTGGGTATGGGAATTATGAGTTTGTTTTGGTTCCTTTTGGTTTTAATAATAATCAAGCTAATTTCATGTGTTTGATGAATAGTGTGTTGCATCCTTATTTGGACAACTTTGTGATTATATTCATTGATAATATATTGATATATTCTAAGAATGAGGAAGAGCATGCAAAACATTTGGCAGTAGTCTTAAAATTGTTGAGAGAACATCATTTGTATTCCAAGCTTAGTAAATGCAATTTCTTTGAGACAAAGGTTCATTATTTGGGGCATGTGGTTTCCAAGGAAGGCATAACAGTGAATCTAGAAAATATCAAAGCTATCATGGAATGGGAATCTCCTAGGAATGTGGATGAGGTCAAATCATTCATGGGGTTAGCAGGTTATTATAGGAGCTTCATCAAGAAATTATTGTGGATTTCCTATCTTATTCATCATTGCAACGAAAATGAAAGAAATTTGAATGGATAGAGGAATGTGCAACAAGTTTTGAGAAGTTGAAGTAATTGCATACAAATGCTCCAGTTCTAAATATTGCAGATCTGGACAAATAATTTGTGGTGTGTACATATGCTTGAAAGAGAGGACTTGGTGGGGTTCTGTTGCAGGAAGGATAGGTAGTATGCTATGAGTCAAGGAAATAGAATGAGAACAAGAAAAATTATGTGATGCATGATCTTGAGTTGGTAGCTATCCTCCATGCATTGAAGATGTGGAGACACTATCTCTTTGCAGGAGCTTCATCTTGATGATTGATCATAGTGGATTGAGGTATTTATTTAATAAACATAATATGAATTCTAGGCAAGTAGTTGGTTAGATACACTCTATGAGTTTGACTTTGAGATCAAGTACATTAAAGGAAAAGAGAACGGGGCTATAGATGCTCTTAGCAGAAGTACAAGTAAAACACATAGCATCAATGAGTTCATATGGGACATGTTTACAGGATTAGATCTTACAAACATGTTAGTAGGATGATAGGTACAAATAGCTTAATAAAAGGTTACAACAACGGGGTACAAGTGAATAGGATGTGGACTATCATCGCACGACAGATGTTTTGACAAGATTTATGGACATGATCTATGCGTTGGAAAACAATGGGTTCAAGAAGATTATCTTGATGGAATTTCATTTCAATCCATATATAGGTCATTTGAGATATTAGAAGACTCTAACAATGGTTAAGAAATTCTACAATTGGCTGAATCTGAAGAGAGAGGTAGCAAATTTTGTTATGAGATGTTTTGATTGTCAATAGGTAAAAACATAGTGTAAGCATCCAAGTGGTTTACTACAACCAATTCTGATTCTAGATTAGAAGTGGGAGGTCCTTTCCATGGATTTCATTACAAGTTTTCCAAGCACATCTAGATAACATGATTCTATTATGGTTGTGGGTGATAGGTTGACAAAGGTAGTGCACTTAATTCCATTGAAGTCTATGAATTCAGCTAGTGAGGTAGCACAGGTCTTCCTCAGGGAGATAGTGAGGTTACATGGTATTCCTAGGAAGATTATGTCATACAGAGATGCCAAATTCACCTCCAAGTTTTGGAAAGAGCTATTTGGAGGTTTGGGTATAGATTTGGCCTTTAGTACAACTTATCATCCATAGACATATGGATAGATGGAGAGGGTCAATAGGATTCTTGAGGATTTGCTGAGAATGTATATTATGCATAAACAAGTAAAGTGGGAATAGTATCTTCCACTTGTTGAGTTTTAATATAACAATGGGTATTAAGAGTTATTGAGGATGAGTCCATTTGAGGCACTTTATGCGTGGATTTGTAAAACTCCTATCAGTTGGAGTGATCCAATGAACATGGTATTGATTGAACTAGACTTGTTGGCTAAGATGGAACATGAAATACAAGTTATCAATAAGAATTTAAAGGTAGCATAGGAAAGGAAAAAGATTTATGCATATCAACATGGGGTGTTTAAGGAGTTTTAGGTTGGGGAACAAGTGTACTTGCACATCAAGCCCGAGAAGAGCTCCTTGAGGATTGGATCCCATGCCAAGTTGGAACCTCGGTATTGTGGGCCTTTTAATATTCTTAAGAGGATTGGATGAATGGCCTACTAACTTGCGCTACCTACAACAATGAAATTTCGTGATGTTTTCCATGTGTCATTTCTTAAGAAGTATGTGAAATATGTTGATCATGTGATTGATTGGTCTGTATTGTAGGAGGATCTAGAAGGAGAATTCCAGCGAGAACCTTAATGCATTTTGCAGTGAAAGATGCTCATGCTTCGGAATCGAGCAAGTTAAAGTGCAGTGGAGTTGGTTGATCAGATGCAAGCTATGTATCCTTCTATATTCATTGGTTAAGCAGATATGTTTTGATATATGTTTTGATTTTGTGTTTTAGTTATGTCTATATATGCATATGTATGTAAATACCACATCAAGTTGTGTTATAAAAATCCAATAAGATATGGTGTTCATGATATGTTTGTTATGTTTTAACAGATGGATATGATCTAAATGATGTATCAAGCTATGTTATAAAGCTCCATAGGAAACATGTGTTTTCTATTTTATAAGTGTCATTGAACATTAAGGGCGGTGTTCCCCCAAGGGAGAGGGGTTTGTAACAACACCTGGTTGATTTCCTATGTAAATAAATAAAAAAAAATAACCAAGGTCACGGGACACATATTCCAAGTTGAACGTTGGGAAAAAGCATAGTGACGGGGATCAATTATGATTAATTAATGGCTATGGAAATTGGAAAAGGCATTGGCAAAGGAAAAGAGGCAATAACTAACATTTATTCATGAAAATAATGGAAAATAGGAGAAAAGGAAGGTGAAAGGTCACAAAATTGCATGTGAGGAAAATTGAAGGAAAAATGAAGGACAAGAAGAAAATGGAGGTCTCAATCATAAAAAGGCTTCTAAGGATCAGTTCACAACCTTTTTTCAGTTCAATTTTGGAGCTCTCTCTCTCATACTCTTACACACTTAGAGAAATCTTGGATAATTGTTGGATCACACTTGAAGCACTCTAGTTTTCATTGGATTTGGAGAAAGAAGGCAAAGGAAAAGGAAATAAAGTGCAAGGGACAATAGGATCAATAACTATATCGGTATTTCTTCTAAGGTATCGAGTTACATGTATGATTTCCTTGCTAGATTTGGCATGGTATATCCATGTGGTTATTTAGTTATGATTTATCATTGGCATGGATTGACAATGGTTTTTCCTAGCCTTTAAATTTTCTATTTAGCCATGGAATTGTGTGTTTTTCCAATGGTTGTTTCTAATTGGTGCTCAGGTTCCCTATGGTTGTGGGTTGAGTTACTAGTTCCTGGAGTCGTTGGTTGGAAACAACAAGTGAGAGCCCTAGAACAACTTGAGTTGAGTTACTAGTCCTGGAACCTTTGTTGGATAAATGCTATGGAGACCTTGGTGGGTTTAGTTGGACAAACACTCTGGAGCTATGGAAGGTTGTGGGATGAGTTACTAGTTCTTGGAGTTGCAGTTGGGACAAATGCTCTGGAGCCCTCGAAAACTTAGGTAGAGATCGATCTGGCTAGTGGTACTGATGCTCAACTGTGAGGTGTAATCACTAGTTGAGGTTTGAGGTGGTTTGGCATCTGGAACCCCTAGTTTGGTTTTTCTTTGTTTATTCCATGAGATCCCACATTCATGCTTGGAATATGGCATGGGGGTGATTGGATGGAAGAGAGATTTGGTTTATCCCAATCTATGGTCGGGTGGTATGTGGAAGTCCTTGACTTGGTTATCTTTGCATATGTTAATAAGATATATTTTCCTCTTGTATTTTATGATTAAATGTACATTTTATGATGTGGATTTGATGGTTGTTATATCATTGTTAATATGTTAGTTATAAGTATGGTTTTATGACAAATTCTAGTTATGGATCTTATCATGTTTTGATTGGAAAACGAATGGTTATTGAATGAATGACCTAATAAATGTTACTGCAGCTATTGTGAGAAGTCATTAGACTTCTTGAAAATTCTCAAATAAGTATCAGATCCACATGTTTAATTATGCATTCATGACCTGTAGAGTACATGTTCGCCATATGTTTGACGAAATGAATATTATGGTTAGGCCTGGTTAGGTCAGTTACTTGATTAATTTTTATGTTAGAGGCTTTGTATTTGTGTCATTTATTGTTCTGGAAAGTCTAATCAAGTTTTGGGTAGTGGTCTGGGGACTAGCCCTGAAAAAGTGGATTAGATTTCTGGGTCACGTGCTTAGAACTAGGAAATATGGATTGCATTCGCTAGGAGGCAGGATTATCCAAGTGACTGGAGGGTTACAAGCATTTTTTTGTCTTATTATGTAAGTGAATAGGAGATCAGATCACTAAAAAGAAAAGCTAGCTCAGGGTTTGCACACTTGGCGTGGTTGTTTAGCTCTTGGGGGTCTTATAACTCATGATGAAGGAAAGTAAAGTTTTGGTCTATCAATCCTACTTCCTTAAATACACTTAGGAGTTTGAGTCATGTCATATTAAACCTTAGATCATGTTTACCCCAATAGTCTGGTGAAAGTGGGTAAATGTGGGAGGGGTGGTTACAATGAATTTCCCAAGGTGTTATTTAGCAAAGAAGGGAATGCCTGAGCTTGGAAGGTTGGGTGTGGAAATTAAAGGGAAAGTGGAATGAAGTTGTTGTGAAATATTATTGGTATGTTCTATTTGAGATAAATAAAGACATATGTTTGGCCATATTAGGGAAGATAGTGAGCTGGACTTGCTTGTGGCAAAGATTTGGAGTGTGCACACCCATACAGACACATACAAAATTCATATGGATGGAATAATTATTGCATATAAATGGGTATGATATGCATATTTAATTTGATGATTTTTATAGGCATACATTAGAATTTTGAAGGTATTGGAGGTATCCTAAGATAGTGAAAACAATAATTGAACAATTTTGTCCAAAATAACCAACAACTACACATGGTAGTAGTGAAGAGGATGGATTTGTGAGTGTTGCTAAAGAATAAAGACAACTAGTATTACTAAAAATAAAATAACGTTGAGGATGGTGTTAATTCAAAATGAAGGGAAAATTGATATGCCTAGTTTTGATCGTTGGATCACATTGGACCCAATTATGTGCCAAGTGAAAATAAGTGTTAAAATTATGGTGATTAATTTATGCAAATGAATCCAAATGCAAAAGATAGTTTGGATTCCTAGTGCAAAGCTCAAGGCCAAGGTTAAATTAGTGAATGAATAGGCATATATGTATGTGTCTTTATAACGACCATGTGGTAGGCTTAAGATTTGTAATCATGCATGTTGAAGAATAATATAAAAGGAAAGAGGCAGGGGAGGTAAAAGGGAATAACTATAATCCTAGCTGCCTATGTATCCTATTTTTTTCGCTTTTCTTATTTATCATGTGCCATATTCAAAATCCCTTTCTTGCATTGTTGGTAATGGATAATTTAAAGGCTAAATTTCACTTTAATAAGGAAATAAAAGTGTGAATTGAAGAGGGGAGTGCACTCCATCTCTTTAGGAAGTCTAACCAACTCCTACTTTCATGCATCCATGAAAATTTCAAATGTGATTCTTCTCTTCCCCTTCCCTACCAATCATGTAGAGAAAACGTTATTTGATTAGGGAAGGATATTCTTGGATTTTTATGATTTATGGAGGAGAGAAGATGACTTGTGACATTTGTGCTTTATGGATAGGAGAAGATTCATTGTGAAAACTAATGTTGACAACTCTTGTTAAGGTGGTAGAAAGAAAGGGAAAAATCAAAGATGTGGAAAGGAAATTGTAGTAGAGTAAGAGAAAGCAAGGTTGAATGGGTAATCATATTCCAATTTACTATAGGTTGTTGATCCTTAAATATCTAATAACTAATTTTTACTATATTAGAGGTAATTTTAAAGTAAATAGTAGTTTTGTTCCCCATAGTGAAGGACACTAATATACTGAGGATTACTAAGACACTATGGAGTAGAGAAGGGGGAATATTCATGTGTGGTATGGGCGAATAGAGAGAATTACACAGTTAGAATGACTATAATATTAGTAGCTATTGTAGCGGCTACAACGACCCTCCAAAATTTTGCCTTAGCCTATTTTGGAGCCTCCCCTACCAACCTTACACACCACTTTTTTTTGCTTCATCAAGTACTCAAGCTTCAATGTTTTCCTTGCACAAAGGAAGCCTCTTGATCATAATCGATCCATTCCACTCACAGGCTGCTTACCAGACTTTGTCCAGCTACAGGTTGAGCATCTTCCCCTTGAACATTGCGCATTCCTGGAGGGAAACCAACCTTCCCTCCAGGAATTGCACAATCCTCTTTGATAGTCTGTTGAGCTCCAAGATCATGCAATCCTGCCATCCAAGCCTCCCAGCAGGATTTGTGCAATTTTTCCCAACAATAGGTTGTTCAGCCTAGGATTTGCACAAATCTTAGTAACAGTCAACTACTCTGCCTAGAAATTGTGCAATCCCTTTGGGAATTTAGCCTATATTACTGTCAGGAATGCACATTTTTCCCAAGCAGTTGAGCACTGGCATACATGGACAGTCCGGTTCACTAGTTCCACCCGTGACCGAGGAAATTTGACTTGCATGCATGCATGACCTGATATTCCCATAATAGCAAGAGAAAAAATTAAAAAGGCATCCCATGATTCAGGGAGCTATTTTTAGTAGTTGGGGGTTACATGCAAAGTTGTTTTAGAAGTTTCCCTCCAAGTGTCGCTTTTTCCTAGATTTGTGGCATGCGCATCATAAGGCCAAAATTATTTATTCAACACATCGTAGCTCATTCATTCACATCAATATTGGATCTCTAGCATCCCACATCACATCCAGGACTCTTTGACACATTCAACTCAACTATTCATGGGTAAGTGGCCTCAACTTTTGTTTTTCAGCCTTTCTGTGGCTTTCTCAGTATTTTCTTGTGTGAGTGTTGTTTTCTTGATTTCTTTGAACTCATGCTTTTTCTTACATTTGATCTAGCTTGTCCTAGCTTTGTTTCAATTTTCATTACTATCTCACTATTGTCGCATGCATGAAACTGTTTTGCATGGACGTTTTCCCAACCAGCGAATGGCCTCACCCACATGCATGTTGATCTGTTTGCTTAATCTTCCATTCATATTTTTCATGCACTGTTTATTACTTCTGCTATCACTTAGTGACACCATGCATTTCATCGACTTACTTTCTTTTAGTTTCCCATCAGTGAGTTGAGCCAACCTTGACCTGGTCTCTACCTTCACCAAGGCTGCATTGTGTAATTTGGAGAAGGAAGGCTCACCTCCCCCTACAGATTTTCACATTCTAGCCTAGCATTGGCCTCTTGGACTATTTTTCACATTCTTGGAGGATAGTGGCTACTTGGCCCAGGAAATTGTGCAAATCTGTCCCTGGGCCAACAGTCCTTCCCAGATGGAATTGTGCATTACGCAATCCCAACAGCCAGCTGCCCAACTGGATTGCGCATTTCGTAGATCCAACAGCCAATCCAACCTCCAGGACAACCCAAATTGCCTTTTGTGCAGTTATGGTAGCTAGTCACTCAGCCTCCCAGTGAAATTTGTGCAATCTAGCTCATCAGTCTCCCAGGTATGTGTTGTGTCCTTCCCCAGATTTGCTTTGTTTTCACTGACATGTTTCTGGCCATGCATGCTGATTTTTTCTAGATATTTCAAGTGTTCATATGTCTCAATGGCTTCCAAGAGAATAAGGTCTCAAGACATTGATGGTATGGAAGTTGGAGCAATAGTTGAGCAGGTGTCCTCTAGTCTAGCGATCTATGAAGATACAAAGTTGTATCTAGACAAGGACATCAAACTGAAGTCGCAAGAGGTGAATGAAACATTCGTAGGTACTTTTGGGGAAGACCTTGAAGACCATCAGGTGTACGTGAACATTCATAAGTCGGGCTTGCACCGGATTGCATGCAGATACCCTGTGTTCCCATGCGTGGACATGATTCACTAGATTGTCTCTCACACTGACCTAAAGATGATGACATTGAACAATGTCAGAGGGATGAAGCGTGCAACCTTCAGGGCACGATATTATGATGAGATGTATCAAATGACTGAGCACATGAATGTCATGACTCCCTCGTTCATCTTGCCTAACAACAAAGACCATTCTAGAGACATTCAGAAGGATTGGGTAAAGGAGCCAGCTCATTTCAGGATGACCCCCACTCAGGTATTTAAGACAAAGATATTGAGGAAAGAAAACCAATACTTGGTCATATTCGCATGTCGACTGAATTACCAAGTGAGCACTAAAATCTTCCCTCAGATTTGGGTGCTCGCGCTGGTTCAACTAGTTAGAGAAGGAAGACCATGCAACTCGTCTAGCATACTGGCTCATCAGCTGAAGGATAAAGTCACGAAGGCTCGACAGTCATGTGAAGGCATGCATGTAGAGATTTATAAGTCCACCTACATTCTAGCTGCATTTTGTGCCCGACATAAGTTCCTAGTCTTAGAGTGGGCATGGTCACCAGTGGAGACTATTGTGAGCACATATTTCAAGTTATTGTCCGAGTGCAGCTTCAGAGGAGTGATCATAGGGTTGTCCAACCATCTTGTCACCCTAGTGTATATGTTGATACTCGAACATGATCCGCCTTGCATGTTTGAAGAAGTAATGAAGGCATTGTTAGGAATTGCAGATTGGTATGCCTCACTAGATGGCAGATTCATTTGAGTGTTCAATACGGAGAAGCCTCCACATGTTCTGCCAAACTTTGCATTGGATGTGCTTGTCATGTAGGAAGTAGTGTATCATTTCTCAACAGAATTAACAACTAGGTTGCAATAGAAGAAGAAGGCACCTTGGCCCACTCTTTCGTTATGGATTGGGTTATACATGATCTAGAGCATCAAGCAAGTGGATGTCGAAGCTAAACAGATGAAGAAGTACCCATTCGACCTTCGAAGCTTCAACTCATATGACACACATTGTATTATGAAGATCAATGCATGAGAGTTCGATTCAATTGGATCCATGGGGCATGCCATTGGGATGAGGAGGACTCATGAAGGTATTGCTTCAATTCCTCTAGACCCAATGAATAGGTCAATTTCGTCATAGAATGGTTAGCACAACAGCTTGAAGTAGCATCATAGAGAATACTAGTAGTAGAAGCAGTAGTAGAAACAGCTAAGCTAAGCATACCTCTACACGACAAAGGGAAGAGTAATATTTTCAATCTCATGGAGGAGGAACAAAGCTACAATTTTAGAACAGATCCACTTGTAGAGCAAGAAGCTATGGCTTTTCAATAGAAGAGGCAACAACGTGACAAGTGAAGCGCGTGAAGGTAGAGGGATAATAAGAGAATGGAAGAAGCATAGAAGGAGTTGCATGAGTTGAGGGAGCAACTCTGAAAAGAAAAAGAACTGCACCACTGGAGAAGGAAGCGCAACATCAACAAATTCAGCAAGGTGTGCATCACATGTAGATAGACGAAGTAGCACCCGTACAAGTAGTTGATTCTTCTGAATAGCTGACATCAGGAAAATAGGGTGAACCCTCACAGAGTCAAGACTTTTCTCAGGAGATAGAATAGGCTCTTGAACAGTTAGATGTAGACATGGAGTAGCAGGAGTTGGAATAGGACACTAACCTCATTTCTCACCAAAGAGAGGTCAAATCACCTACTTCAATACATCCAGATGATGATGAAGTCTCGTATGACCAAGGATGCACTAAGATCCTTGGTGGTCAACCGGAAGCAAAGATGCCCAATATCTCCTTTGACAAATCTCATCACATAGCTGTGCAGTCTCAGCGAGTACCAACTCTAGAAGACCAAACATCCTGTGCGCAATTTGAACAACAAGAGATCATGACTGATGTGCACAAGCATCCAGTTGCATTGGCCGATGAAGCTAGAGTGTATGTTGAAGTCACTAGCTCCAGTGTTCATTTTCTCAAAGCTGAGAATGAGAAAATGGTGAAGGAACTATAGGTGGCCAAGCAGGGAGGAGACTTGGTCACAATTTCCACCTGAGTTGAGCTAAAGAAGGAAATATTGGATGAAGTATTGTCCTTGGATACAATTATGCAAGATTTGTACTCCAAGATTGGTTTCGTACATCAAGCATTCGTTCATCTCCACAGATGGCAGCAGCAATGTGTGAGAAGACTACACATCTTGAAGAACGTACATATGGTTGTTAATAACATGAGAGCATGGACGATGAAGTACAAGGGAGCCCTGCTTCACTTTCCAAAGATGATGAAGGCTAATGCGGTCAAGCTGCAAGCATGTATCTTGAGTCAGGTCCCGAACTATGAAGACCTGTCGCAACTCATCACTAGCATACAAGCTTCCCATGCACGAGTATTCAAAAGCATGAGGTTATAGTGCACACTCATGAAATCCCATCACTTGGTACCCTCACTTAGGCGAAGGCCACAAAGCAGGTTCAATAGGAACTTGACTCATACTTCGACAAGCTGATGTGCACCGCCACCAGCCCAGACTTTCCTATCAGTGAAGACATCATGCGCAAGTATGTTTCTCATCTAGCCACACTGAAGACAATGATGCACATGATTAGAGACAAGTTGGACAAAGGAGCCCGAGTAATGTACCCAGATGTTATGGAGGACAAGTTCAGGTTTAAGACAGGTGTCACAGCAGAACACACGAACACTCTCAAGGACTACCAATCTTGGCATCAATATTTTGCTGTTGATCAGAGGATGTAGAGTAGTTGGACTTCTATGGTTTTCTAAGTATGAATGATGTCTAGTTTGGATTTTGCAAGCCATTTTTCACATGGGTACATGTGCATTGTAATGTTGAGTCATGCCAAGTGTAAGTCAAGTGTCAAGAGTGGATGTAACAACCATAGAGTAGGTGAAGAGTCATGAGGGTAGTTGAATGGTCACAAAGGGGAATGTCAAGGGTCACCCAACCTTTTATATAAATATTCCCTTATAACTCATTGTAGAGGCTTTTAGTCAGCCAAGCTTCTACGAAGACTATCTTGAAGAATAATTGGATAGTATTGTAACGTGCCTTGACTTCTCCACTGCACTGAGCTAGTACATCTCTTTCGAGGAGTAGGCGGATGTGGTTGTAATGTTCCACTGTTGGTACTAGCAAGTTTACATGGATGTATTATATCATTGTGACTTACACTTATTTACATAATAAGAGCCAACACATTTTCATGCATATGTTGTTATCGTAGTTGGACTGCTCCAGTTGCTTTAATGATATGTGTTGCTTAACTTACGTACTTGTGTATGAACTGATTCACATGAAATTATATGAATCTTGTTGTTAATGTGTTTCATATGTTGTTAATGTTGTCACCATCCATGTCGATTGTTTTGTCGGACATCAGACAAAACTCTGACTTGAAGCTCTCTATAACAACTGACACACTCATCTCGAACTAATCTGTGAGTGTTGTTCAATTTATCTTACCTCGTATGATGTGACTGTCGCATCTGAGTGGACTGCTCAACCAAAAGTTGTGCATGTACTTTGTGTTGTGTGTTCCTAGCTGAGTTGGGACTGATCCCTTTCAAGCTAGAACTCACCTTCACCTTTCTCTCCCTTTGAAGTGTTAGAACCTCTCATATACCTTCTTTGACTCACTACATCAGTCACACCCTTGCTACTAAAAAAGTTATCTTACTTGCCTCTATGTGACATCACGGTCAAGGAATTATCTTACAACCCACTACTGGGACTCCTACACCAAATGGTCTGAGGTCTAATTGGGAATTCTTACCAAGGAGATCCCCTTGACATGTTGGTGGGTCTAGCACCGTCAACATTTATGGCACTAGAAGGAGGGCCTGATGACAAGTAGTGTACTCTCATACAATTTTGAACCTATGCATATCTTGCATTCTTCTTCCCCTAAGGTGTTTTTCGAATTGTGAAGATGTCTCCATCTCGGGGAAGCTTTTCATCTCTTGTCCACTCGCACATATGATGGTGAAGGTGAAGTGGCCTAGCCTGAGCACTTATATAACTTTCTTTCCATGATTTATGAGGAAGATGAGTTTACAGACGAACAAGTCAGTTTGTTGCTTGCATTCACACTTCACGAATCTCTATTTCATTGGGTGCTCAGCCTACCGGCTGACACCGTGCACTCATTTGAGCACTTCTATGATCTTATTGAAGACACATTCTATCATTTTGATCCAGACCATCTAGACTAGAAACTGTTATAGAAATGGAAGGCTTCTCATGAATCTGTTATTGATTTTTGGCAGCGCTTCGGTGACTTACAGTTTCAAGCTCCAAGGAGCCATATGAATTTCGCTTACCTCTGGGACTGGTTCGAGTACTCTCTTAAGAAATTTTCCTGTCCCAAGAGAAAGCTTGATGTGAAGCCTCACTCAACCTTCTTTGTTGATGGAACTATGCAATCCTATGTGGGAGCACACACTGTCCCAATGGACTATCCACCTCCCTCTCATTCAACAGTTCCACCATCAACGAATGATGCTAAGGATCATGTTTACACACTTGTTCATCCTTCACACTCTCCCAACATCACTCCAATCCATTTTCGTGCAGATTTGGTTGTGAGTCCTTCAAGTTCTCATATGCGTTCTTTTCTTTGACCTTTGTCTTTGCACTCAGGTGTTCCTCTAGATGATGTTGTCTTGAGTTCATCCATTCCAAACTTCTCACTTGTTGTGAATGAGGAACAATCCATTGATGGGCTAGTGTTGCACAACCAACATGTGATGTCATTCATGGAGAGTATGAGTGGGAGATTGAACATCAACACTTAGTGAAGGATGACTCCCTTTCGTCTAAGCCTCCTCCATTCTTTCCTAGCCTCTTTGGTGAACCTGCCATCCATGATTTGGCATGTCTATCTTCATCCACAGATGCACCCATTGTTGATAACTCATAGGACTCGCCGGATGTTAGTCCATCATTCGATAACAGAGAGGATAAGTTATTCATTGAAGATCCACTTGATCCTTTGTCTATGTTTTCCGGAAACATAGAGGATGAGTTCACTCACTTTTCATCTACCCCTATGTTTGACTTATCTGATCATGAGGATGTCGAATAATTCATTGATTTTTCTGATCATGGTGGTCGTAATCCATTTGCTTCCAATTTTGCTCACGATCACGAATCTATCACAGTTGATTTTTCGAAGCCACTGGTGTATGATGATCCACCCATTGATGAAGTTGAGACACCCAAGACTGTCGAGGCACTTCAGCTCGAGCTGATGGTTATGTCAGGCCCTAGCTCTCTTGAGGCTAGTCTCACCTCCAATCATGAAATTGTTCAATCGCCAAAGGATCCTCATCACTCATCTGTATGCATTGAAGATCCATCTCACACACAGATCACATCTCCTCCACTCGAATCGCATGATGCCATTTCTCATGCTTTGGAGGAGTCTTACATTGCAAGCACTCGTTCGCGATGCAAGTTGTCTTTGTTTCTTTTGTTTACTTACATGTCTCAGTCAAGAGTGTGCTTTTGCTTGAAAGTTTCACGCAGTGTCACATAGTACCATGAAATTCCATGGACTGTCTGTCATGCACATGTACTCACTTATGTCCCATGGGCACATTGAAACACGAAGTGTGGTTGTCTTCACTGTTATATATTTCGTGTATGTTGGTATGCACAATTGGGTTACTCACGGACCAAGCCTTCACCCACCTGGGTCTACCAATGTGTCGGTGGCTACATTGGAAGTATCATTTCAGGTGATCAGGCCCATGCATCGTTAGTGTAGGAGTAGGAGTAGGAGGAGGGTTTGCTTTCAGTTGTTTATTTGCATGCTTATTTGCTTATATGTTTTCTTGCTTGTTTGTTACTTTCTTTGACTTCACTTTTTCTTCTGCTCTTGCTTTGCCTTGTTGTTAGTTCATTCACTTGTTTCGTTCGTAGGTTAGTTCGCATGAAACCATGTGTGAATCATGAAACAAGTTGGGTAAATTAAAAGAGGGCTTGTACAACTATGACTACTTGGTTATCTGTCATCTTGCCTATGGATGATGAGCTTGTTACTCTTAGTGCATGATACATCGAAGGAAAATACATACTGTTCGAAGTGAACCTTGGTGAAAACACAACTCTTGTGCACTAACTAGTGTCACCTTCTCTAGTCAGTTATTTTTGGGTTAACCCTTGGCAGCTCAGTCAAGTAGAGTAAGGTGAGGGGGGGAAATTTAACAAGCATATCAGAGATACAATAAACTACTTCTTTACTGGAACAACCTCCTCTTCTCTCAATAAGTCCCGGTCCCTCTTCTGCCTCTAAAATGAATAAGTGCTATGCATAGTGAAAATGAAAAATGAAAAGTCAAAAAAAAAAAAAAAATGAATAAGGCGAAAGAAGAGAAATGCTTCCTTCATAGGGAGGTGATGCAAGTAACTCTGCTGGGGTATTGACCAGGCTCATTGGTAGCAGAGCCATGCTTATGTTCCTATGTGACTCCACTAGGGTACTATCTAGGCCTGCTAGCAGTGGAGCAACACCATAGATGAAACATATACTCTGATGACTAGTGCACCTATATACCCCTCAACCCAAATTAAAACAACCATGTTTCCTTGGCTTGGAATGTGTGTGAAACGAAAATGAACTAAGAATTGAAAAATACTTCTGGAGGTGTTAGACTTTCTTTTCATGAACAAGGTCCATTCAGAGAGTTGGAGCTCTACCAGTTTGCACCAAGTGTTGTAGCGGCTACAACCACCCTAAAATTTTTTTCCTTAGCATGTTTTGGAGCCTCCCCTACCAACCTTACACAACAATTTGTTTTGCTTCATCAAGTAGTCAAGCTTCAATGTTTTCCTCGCACAAAGGCAGCCTGTTGATCACAGGCGATCCATTCCCCTCACAGGCTGCTTATCGGACTTGGTACAACTGTAGGCTAAGCAACTTATCCCCGGAAATTGCACATTCTTGGAGGGAAACCAACCTTCTCTCTAGGAATTGTCGAATCCTCTCTACTAGCCTGCTGAGCTCCAGGATTGCGTAATCCTGCTAGCCAACCCTCCCAGCAGGATTTGTGCAATTTTTCCCAATAGAAGGCTATTCGTCCTAGGATTTGCGCAAACCCAGGAAGCAGTTAGCTACTCTGCTAAAAAATTATGCAATCCCCTTGGGTAGTTAGACCAACTTACTGTTAGGAATGCACATTTTTCCCAAGTAGTTGAGCACTGGCGTGCATGGACAGTCTGGTTGACTAGTTCCACCTGGGACCGAGGAAACTTGACTTGCATGCATGCATGACCTGATCTTCCTGTAATAGTAAGAGACAAAAATAAAACGACATCCCATATCTTCCTGTAATAGTAAGAGACAAAAATAAAAAGACATCCCACGATTCAGGGAGATATTTTTAGTAGTTAGAGGTTACATGCAAAGTTGTTCTATAAGTTTCCCTCCAAGTGTCGCTTTTTCCTAGATTTGTGGCATGCACGTCATAAGGCCAAACTTATTTATTCAATGCATTAGAGCTCATTCATTCACATTGATCTTGGAGCTCTGACATCCCACAACACATCCACGACTCTTTGACACATCTGGCTCAACTATTCATAGGTAAGTGGCCTCAACTTACCTTGTTTGCTTGATTTCTTTGAATGCCTATTGTCATTTACATGTATTCTAGCTTTTCCTAGCTCTGTTTCAATTTTCATTGCTATCTCAATATTGTCGCATGCATGAAACTATTTTGCATAGACATTTGCCTAATCGACGAATGACCTCACCCACATTAATGTTGATCTGTTTGTTGAATCTTCCATTCATGTTTTGCATGCACTGTTTATCACTTCCACTATCACTTAGTGTTTCCATGCATTTCATCGACTTACTTGCTTTTAGTTGCTCGTTGGCGAGTCAGTCCAACCTTCGCCCGGTCTCTACCTTTACCAAGGCTGAATTGTGCAATCTGGAGAAGGAAGGTTGACTCCCCCCTCCAGATTTGCGCATTATAATCCAGGACTGGCCTCCTAAACTGTTTTGCACATTCTTGGAGGATAGTGGCTACTCGGCCCAAGAAATTGTAAAAATTTATCCTTGGGTCTACAATCCTTCCCAAATGGAATTGTGCATTGTGCAATCCTAGTAGCCAGCGACCCAACTAACGTAGGAAAAACCTGCAATACCCATAGTATGCATATAAAATGCATAATCTCATTTCTCCCATGAATTACAATTACCTGCCTAGTCAAACCTTCATAGATTAAGGTTTAAGGTCCCTTAATTAAATCTCATGCGAAACAATTTAATAAATAACCCCAATTTGACCCTTAGTTAATCCTTTTTCGTGGAACCTTATAACTCAACCCTTCAACCTTTATAACAACTTTGGTTAAATCTATTACCGTGTATATCAACCAAACCCCACTCTATGTGCCAACTCATCATATATCACAATCACATAGTTTCTAAGGACTCAATAGAATATGCATTCAGAACTCTCAATTTGCGATATGTGATTGCTCTTTCCACCATATATTTCACCCATTAGATAAAAAACTATTGCAATATCATAGATCACACCAACATGTGACTCTTCATTGCATTCCTAATATTCCTCCTCCCAGATGTGATATGCGATAAACACAACCAAACTCCAAATAAAATAAAACCGCGCCCATAACCTTCTCAGGTCAGCTCTAGCCCAAGCCTTATTGCTTCAATATCCACCATCGATCTTACCTTTAATATGACGATTGATGTTTTCCCCACAAATATTTATCAGATTAATTCTCCACCATTGATCTCATCATTAATTCGACAGTCTGTGGCCCTTCAACTAGCACACGGGTTATCAACCAACTTAACCCTCGCAGTTGACTTTGACGTAAGCATTGACAGTGGGATTGATAGCTAGGATTTAGTATTGGACTTCAGCCATGATCAAGGAATTTTTTTTCTCCTACCCCCACATAGTTTCTGATCACCATCGATCTAACGATCCAGATCAACTCCCGCGATTCACCTTTCGCAAGTACTTGGATTTAATCTTCATCGTTCATTTCTTTCTCTTATGTTGTATAACTTAATCTTGGTCACCCATCCCCTTTAGCCTCATTCTTTGTTTTGTAGATCCAACGACTCCTGTGCATCGTTACCTCATTTCTTCATCCTTCTCTTTACTTTGTTTTTATGTCATTTCTTCAATGTTCTTTTGTGGTTTCAGCTTTCTTCAGGGTTTTGGTCCCGTGTCGTTCTACCACACAACTCTCTCCTAAGCTTAAATATGTGTATTTTTTAACCATTGTCGCTCCTGAACTTTACTTTGATCCTTCAATCAGATTCAATGATCCAACATGATATTTCATCCTCACTTCTTTCTGTATTCTGCCCGAACTCCACCTGCATACACATACTGTGTAGAACCTCTAATTCACACATAATTTATCATTCAATACTCAAACCACACACTTACATAGTTTAGGAAATGAATATATATATATATATATATATAGATATATATATATAAACAAATTATTGCATAATGAGACTCTCTGTCTCTATGGCCTGATTTTCTCATCAGTGGCCTCTGTTTTCCTACTTGTTGTAGGCTCACAATCAAACCTATCTAACTCTCGACCTGACTGACTAACTAGCTAACCCATGACTATGCCTTTTAGGCTAGCATTTATATAAAAGGGTTCTACAACCAATTCCTGATTTGGATCCATAATCTTCTCAATAAAATCCTAAAGTCTCTTCCTTATCTTTAAGGATCCTCTCTAATCCACAAAATCATGAACTAACTCCTAATCTAAGTTTTACAATTAATTCTCAAATCTCTCAATCTCTCAACTGTCCTGATTCTCTCATGTTATCCTACATTCGAGAATATTTACTAATATGCCTCATTATACTTAATTAAATCCCTATTCTAGCTTCTCTCATTAAAATCAATCAAAATCTTAATAATTACATTAATTCAAAACATAGGAAACCAACTCCCTTGAAAACACAAGACCCCTATGTCTACTAAGATACGATGATATTATTGAGCTGAATGCTCCTGCATCAAACCATCAAGGTTGAAAATAATCATGATCTCCTGATCATGTACCATTGATTTGTGTCCTCCTGGATCCCATACTTTGTTCTGTAGTCTATCCTTGGTCGCTGCTATTGTTTGTTGTTGTTATCCATGTCTCCACACTTTATGTTGCATTTCCCTGCTAGCTATTCTTTCACAGTCTGCTATTGTCTTTTTTTTGTTGTAATTTTGCTTTCTTTCTGTTGTCTTCTCCCTTTGTGACTCTTTTCTCATCAAATCCATCATCAATTCAATTTCTATGTCCAACTCACTTCTTTGCTAGACTCTTTCCTCTTCCTCTCTTGCGTATCCTTTGCAATCTTCATTAGGTTCTTTCTTCCCTACTGGTGATTTCAGCCATTTCTCCAGTAGCTCCAATTTTGTCTCCCATTCATTGATCCTTTGATGATAGTTTAGTCCTTCTTCTTTATTAACTACCTCAATAGCTTCCCTATTTATCTCCACTGTGCCTATCACCATGATGGAATTATGATCCTTTACTATGTTTTCAGCTAACATAGTCTCTTCTTTAAATTTTCCTTTAATCTTCTATTGGTTACCTTCACTTTGTAGTTGTTGGTTCCTTATTGCCACCCTTACATACTTACCCTCTTGTTTCTTGTGAACTTCTATTTCATCCCCAAATAAATTTGGTTCAATTTCTTCGATCATAGCATAACACTCATTCATTCTATGTATTGTTCCTGCAAACAAACTATTGGTTTGTCAACCAAAACAATATTTTGTCTCCATGTCTTTTAAAGACCCTCTGCTACTGTTAAGTACTTCTATAACCACTTCTTTTCTATTTCCATTTCCTCCTAGCAACTTCTTCAACAATTCAATTTCCTTATTACATTTAGTAAGTGTCTTATCACAATGATCTTCATTTCCGGCTTCATCCTTTACATGGTCACTATTGCCCAACGATTCAATCGGACTGCCTTCCATAGACAATTCTGTCTCATTCATATCCACATAAATAAGTTCCTATTCAACACTTATAATCCCTGTATTCACACAACAATTGTTAGTTTGAAAAATGTATGGATCAACAACCTCAACTAACATTTCACATATCAACTTTTCAGGATGATCCTCATCTCCTTCTTCCACAAGGAATTGTCCTTGTTTTGTAACAATTCCAAAAATCAATTCATCAATAATTTATTTCTGCTGCAAAAATTCAAATTTTTCCTCATTCAAGAGGCATTCTTCATCATACTCTACTCTAGAATGCTTATCCTCTGAAAGGCACTCTTCATCCACTGTCAGTACGTCAATATGCTGATCCAAGTTCTCCTCTGAACTCTGGTAATTTTTATCAAGTTTTGTGGTAGCTTCATAAAGCTGCCAATCCTCTGCAAAACCTGCACTCACAAAATAATTATTATAATTAAAAACATAAGACCTCAGTGTCTTTTCTTCCTTTGGCAACACTTTAGTATGCTACTTTTAACTATCCCAATAGTTTATTGATCTCCATTCTTCATCTTCACCCAGAACTTCACCCTGTTCTGGTTCACAAATCGAAACTTCCATTTCCAACTGAGCTTCTCTGAGTTTTCCCATCAACCACTTTACTTTCTTCTTCTGTAGCCTTATTTGTAGCTTATGCCACTTTACTGGATTGTTCTTTAATACCCAACCTAGTATCTGGATTTCCTCCAGTATCCTCCTTAATGCATTAAGTTGTTCTTTCATCTCTGCAATTTCCTTGTCAAATTCCTCTTGACTCATTCTCTTGCCATTTGCCTTGGCATCCTCCTTTTTCACTTTTATTCTACTATGGTCTTCTTCAGAACATCTGCTATGACTATCAATAGTCATTTTCTCTTCCATCTCTATGAGTTCCTCACTCACTCACTATGAGCTGCATTAAGCCTCTACAACAACAAGTCCTCCCTGTTTCCACTTACCTCACCAAGCTTTCCTCCATACTTGGTCTTTTGGCAAGCCCTTGGTTCTCTATCTTTGGAACCTCTTTTGAGCACTTCTCCATGCTCCTTCTAAGCTTCAACTCATCTACATCTTCTAAGAACTCAATTTTCCTCTAGTATTTCAATCACAATGATATACTTGATACTGACCCCCTCTTCTTTCACTTAGGAATTCTTATCAGCTTCCTTCATTACTTAGCATTCTACCCACATCCTCTATGGAATTTCCCTTATGAAATTCTTGTGAGTTTCAACAATATCTCTGCAGTAACAATTCTCCTTCTTGCTACATATGCCTCACTAAGCTTCTCTCCTCTGAGCGCAGTCTTTTAGCATCTCTCTAGTTCTTTCCTCTCGAACCAATTGAGCACTCTTTGCTCTAGGTTGTTGCAATCTTCTCACTTTTTTTTTTTTTTATTATCTATGTATCAATATAAAGACAACACACTCTCCAATCTTAAAATCAAATTAAAATAAAAGCATATCATCTCAACTTCAATACTTCTGCACGATCTTGTTCTACTAGTCACCTACACCTTGAATGGATTGTCCTTTGTTCCCTTACATCTGCAATTCTTCCAATATTCTGTTATACTTTATCTCTGTGTGCTTACTATTTGTCAGATTAGAATCTGATCTCCTCTTGTCTACTTTCATCACCATTCACCTATATACGAACCTTCAAAATATAACTCTGTTCTAAATTCTTTTCAAAGAAATTTTCACAAATAATTTCTTTATGTTGCTTTAATATCAAATGTTTCAACCACAATTATACCCTGATACGACAATGACACAAGAAAAACCTGCAATACCCACAGTATGCATATAAAATGCATAATCTCATTTCTCCCAGGAATTTCAATTACCTACCTAGACAAACCTTCATAGATCAAGGTTTAAGGTCCCTTAATTAAATCTCATGTGGAACAATTTAATAACTAACCCCAGTCTGACCCTTAGTTAATCCTTTCTCATGGAAACTTATAACTCAACCCTTCAACCTTTATAACAAGTTTGGTTAATTCTATACCCACGCATATTAACCAAACCCCACTCTATGTGCCAACTCATCATACATCGCAATCACGGAGTTTCAAAGGACTCAATAGAATATGCATTCATAACTCCCGATTTGTGATATGTGATTGCTCTTTCCACTGTTGATTTCATCCATTAGATCAATGGTTGTCACAATATCGTGGATCACACCAACATGTGACTCTTCATCGCATTCCTAATATTCCTCCTCTCGCATGCAATATGCAATAAACACAACCAGACTCCAAATAAAATAAAACTACGCCCATAACCTTCTCGGGTCCACTTTGGCCCAATCCTTATCGCTTCAATCTCCATTGTCAATCTTACCTTTACTATGATGGTTGATGTCTTCCCCACAATTTTTTATCGGATTAATTCTCCACCATTGATCTCATCATTAATCCGACGATCTGCGGCCCTTGAACTAGTACACGGGTTATCAACCAACTTAACCCCCGCAGTTGATTGTGACGTAATCATTTTTTGTGGGATTGATGGCTAGGATTTAGTACAAGCCTTCAGCCACGATAAAGGAAATTTGTTTTCTCCTACCCCTGTGCAATTGCTGATCATCGTCGATCTACCAAATCTATTAATCTAACGATCCATATCAATTCCTGCGATTCACCTTCCACAAGTACTTGGATTTAATCTCAGTCGTTCATTTCTTTATCTTATGTTGTACAACTTAATCTTGGTCACCCATCACCTTTAGCCTCATTCGTTGATCTTTATATCCAACGAATCTTATGCATCATTACCTCATTTCTTTGTCCTTCTCTTTACTTTGTTTTTATGTCATTTCTTCAATGTTCTTCTATGGTTTCGGATTTCTTCAAGGTTTTGGTCCTTCATTGTTCTCCCACACAACTCTCCCCTGAGCTTAAGTATGTGTATTCTTTAACCACTGTTGCTCCCGAACTTTACTTTGATCCTTCAATTGGATTCAATGATCCGACACGATCTTTCATCCTCACTTCTTTTTGTATTTTGCCCAAACTCCACTTGCATACATATACTGTGCAGAACCTCTAATTCACACATAATTTATCATTCAATACTCAAACCACACACTAACACAGTTTAGGAACTCTCTCTCTCTCTCTCTCTCTCTCTCTCTCTCTCTCTCTCTCTCTCTCTCTAATTATATATATATTATATATATATATATATATATATATAGTATATATATAGATATATACATACAAATGATTATATAATGAGACTCTCTGTCTCTCTGGCCTGATTTTCTCATCAGTGGCCTCCGTTTTCCTACATGTCATAGGCTTACAATCAAACCTATATAATTCTCGGCTTGACTGACTAACTAGCTAACCCATGACTATGCCTTTTAGGCTTACATATATATAAAAAGATTCTACAACCAATTCCTATTTGAGATCCATAATCTTCTCAACAAAATCCTAAAGTCTCTTCCTTATCTCTAAGGATCCTCTCTAATTCTCAAATCTATCAATCTCTCAACTATCCTGATTCTCTCATGTTCTCCTACATTCGAGAATATTTACTAATATGCCTCACTATACTTAATTAAATCCCTATTCTAGATTTTCTCATTAAAATCCCTCAAAATGTTAATAATTACATTAATTCAAAACATAGGAAACTAACTCCCTTGGAAACACAAGACCCCCTATGTCTACTAAGATACAATGATATTATTGAGCTGAATGCTCCTGAATCAGACTCTCAAGGTTGAAAATAATCATGATCTCCTGATCATGTACTTATGATTTGTGTCCTCTTGGATCCCATACTTTGTTCTGTAGTCTGTCCTGGGTTGCTGTTGTTGTTTATTGTTGTTCTCCAAGTCTCCACACTTTATGCTGCATTTCCCCACTAGCTATTCTTTCACAGTCTATTGCTGTCTTTTTATTGTTGCTACTTTTTTTTTCTTTCTATCATCTTCTCCCTTTGAGACTATTTTCTCATCAAATCCATCATCAATTCAATTTCTATGTCAAACTCACTTCTTTGCTGGACTCTTTCCTCTTCAACTCTTACATATCCTTTGCAATATTCATCAGATTCTTTCTTCCCTACTAGTGCTTTTAGACATTTCTCCAGTAGCTCCAATTTTGTCTCCCATTCACTGATCCTTTGATGAGAGTTTAGTCCTTATTCTTTATTTATTTCCTCAACAACTTCCCTAGTTATCTCCACTGTGCCTATCATCATTATGGAATGATGATCCTTTACAAATGTTTTCAACTAGCATAGTCTCTTCTTTAAATTTGCCTTTAATATTCTGCTAGTTACCTTCACTTTGTAGTTGCTAGTTCCTTACTACCACCCTTACATCCTTACCCTCTTGTTGCTTCTAAACTTCCATTTCATCCCCAAATAACTTATGTTCAATTTCTTCGATCAAAACATCACGCTCATTTGTTCTATGCATTGTTCATGCAATCAAACTATTGGTTTGTGAACCAAAACACTCTTTTGTCTCCATGTCTTTTAAAGACCCTCTGCTACTGTTAAGTACTGTTGTAACCACTTCTTTTCTATTTCCATTTCCTCCTAGCAACTTCTCCAACAATTCATTTTCCTCCTTTCATTTAGCAAGTGTCTTATCACAATGATCTTCATTTCCATCATCATCCTTTACATGGTCACTATTGCCCAACAATTCAATCAGACTGCCTTCCATAGACAATCATGTCTCATTCATCTCCACAGAAATAAGTTCTTGTTCAACACTTATAATCCTTGTATTCACACAACAATTGTTAGTTTAAAAAATGTACGGCTCAATAGCCTCAACTAACATTTCACATATCAGCTTTTCAGGTTGATGTTCATCTCCTTCTTCCACGAGGCATTGTCCTTGTTTTGTAACAGTTCCAAATATCAATTCATCAATAATTTCTTTCTGCTACAAAATTCAATATTTTCCTCATCCAAGAGGAATTCTTCATCATACTCTGCTCTAGAATACTTATCCTCTGAAAGGTACTCTTCAACCACTATCAGTACATCAATGTTCTGATCCAAGTTCTCCTCTGAACTCTAGTAGTTTTTATCAAGTTCTATGACAACTTCATAAGACTGCCAATCCTCTGCAAAACTTGCACTCAAAAAACAATTATTATAATTAAAAATATAAGACCTCAATGTCTCTTCTTCCTTTGGAAACACTTCAGTATACTGCTATGAACTATCCCAATAGTTCATTGATATCCATTCTTAATCTTCACCCAGAACTTCACCGTGTTCTCATTCACAAATGGAAACTTCCATTTCCAACTCAAATTCTTTGAGTTTTCCCATCAACCATTTTACTTGCCTCTGTTGTAGCCTTCTTTGCAGCTTATGCCACTTTACTGGCTTCTTCTTTAATACCCAACCTAGTCTTTGGCTTTCCTCCAATATCCTCCTTAATGCATCGAGTTGTTCTTTCATCTTCGCAATTTCCTTGTCAAATTCCTCTTGACTCATTCTCTTGCCATTTGCCTTGGTATCCTCCTTCTTCACTTTTCTTCTGCTGTGGTCTTCCTCAGAACCTCTGGTATGACTATCAATAGTAATTTTCTCCTCCATCTCTATGAGTTCCTCACTCACTCACTATGAGTTGCATTAAAGCCTCTACAACAACAAGTCCTCCCTGCTGTCACTTACCTCACCAAGCTTTCCTTTGTACTTGGTATTTTGGCAAGCCCTTGGTTCTCTATCTCTGGAACCTCTTTTGAGCACTTCTCCCTGCTCCTTTTAGGCTTCAACTCATCTACATATTATAAGATCACAACAGTCCTCTGGTATTTCAATCACAATGAAATACTTGTTCTAACCCCCTCTTCTTTCACTTAGGAAGTCTTATCAGCTTCCTTCATTACTTAGCAATTCTACCCACATCCTTTGTGGAATTTCCCTTATGATCTTCTTGTGACTTGCAACAATACCTCTGCATTAACAAGTCTCCTTCTCACTACATATGCCTTAGTAAGCTTCTCTCCTCTGAGCTCAATCTTTTAGCATCTCTCTAGTTCTTTCCTTTGGAACCAATTGAGCACTCCTTGCTCTAGGTTGTTGCAATCTTCTCACCTTCTTATGTTGTTACCTGTGTATCAATATAAAGACTACACACTCTCAAATATTCAAATCAATTTAAAATAAAAACATACCATCTCACCTTCAAGACTTCTGAAAGATCTTGTTTTACCATTCACCTACACTTTGAATGGATTGTCCTTTGTTCCCTTGCATTTGCAATTCTTCCAATATTCTACTATACTTAATCTCTGTGTGCTTACTATTTGTCAGATTAGAATCTGATACCCTCTTGCCTACTTTCATCACCATTCACCTATATACACACCTTCAAAACATAAGTCTGTTCTAAATTATTTTCAAAGAAATTTTCACACATAATTTTGTTGTGCTGCTTTAATATCAAATGTTTCAACCAAAATTATGATTTGATACCACAATGACATAGGAAGAACATGCAATACCCATAGTATGCATATAAAATGCATAATCTCATTCTCCTAGGAATTTCAATTACCTTCATAGTCAAGCCTTCATAGATTAAGGTTTAAGGTCCCTTAGTTAAATCTCATGCGAAATGATTTAATAACTATCCCCAGTCTAACCGTTAGTTAATCCTTTTTCGCGAAACCTTATAACTCAACCATTCAACCTTTATAACAACTTTGGTTAATTCTATACCCATGCATATTAATCAAACCCGACTCTACGTTCCAACTCATCATATATTGCAATCGCGGAGTTTCAAAGGACTCAATAGAATATGCATTCAGAACTCTCGATTTGTGATATGTGATTGCTCTTTCCATTGTTGCTTTCATCCATCAGATCAACGGCAATCGCAATATCGTGGATCACACCAACATGTGACTCTTCATCACATTCCTAAGATTCCTCCTCTCGCATGCGATATGCGATAAACACAACCGAACTCCAATTAAAATAAAACCATGCCCATAACCTTCTCAGGTCCACTCTAGCCCAAGCATTATTGCTTCAATCTCCACCATCAATCTTACTTGTAATTCGATGATTGATGTCTTCCCCACAAATATTTATCAAGTAATTATCCACCGTTGATCTCTTCATTAATCTTACAGTCTGTGACCCTTCAACTAGCACACAGGTTATCAACCAACTTAACCTTCACAGTTGACTGTGATGTAAGCATTGACTATGGGATTGACAGCTAGGATTTAAAATGGGACTTCAGCCATGATCAAGGAAATTTGTTTTCTCCTACCCCCGTGCAGTTGTTGATCACTGTCGATCTACCAGATCTGTTGATTTGACAATCTAGATCGATTCCCACGATTGACCTTTCTCAAGTAGTTGGATTTAATGTCCATTGTTCATTTCTTTCTCTTATGTTGTACAACTTAATCTTAGTCACCCATCACCTTTAGCCTTGTTCGTTGACCTTTAGATCCAATGACTCCTGTGCATCTTTACCTCATTTTTTCATCCTTCTCTTTACTTTGTTTTTATGCTATTTCTTTAATGTTTCTCTGTGGTTTCGATTTTCTTCATGGTTTTGGTACTTCGTTGTTCTGCCACACAACTCTCTCCTGAGATTAACTCTACATATTCTTTAACCACTGTCACTCTCAAACTTTACTTTGATCCTTCAATGAGATTCAACGATCTGACACGATCTCTCATCCTCACTTCTTTCTGTATTTTGCCTGAACTTAACCTGCATACACATACTATGCAGAACCTCTAATTCACACATAATTTATCATTCAATACTCAAACCACACACTTACACAATTTAGGAATTGAATCTTTGTATATATAATATATATATAATAATGGTTTACACAAGATAATCTTTGTCTCTCTGGCCTGATTTTCTCATCAGTGGCCTCTGTTTTCCTACCTACCATAAGCTTACAATCAAACTTATCTAACTCTTGACTTGACTAACTAACTAGCTAACCCCTGACTATGCCTTTTAGGCTTACATTTATACAAAATGACTCTATAACCAATTCTTGGTTTAGATCCATAATATTTTCAACAAAATCCTAAAGTCTCTTCCTTATCTCTAAGGATCCTCTCTAATTCATGAGATCATGAACTAACTCCTAATCTAAATTTTATAATTAATTCTCAAATCTCTCAATCTCTCAACTATCCAGATTCTCTCATGTTCTCCTACATTCAAGAATATTTACTAATATGCGTCACTATACTTAATTAAATACATATTCTAGCTTCTCTCATTAAAATCACTCAAAACATTAATAATTACATTAATTCGAAACATAGGAAACCAACTTCCTTGAAAGCACAAGACCCCCTATGTCTAATAAGATATAATGATATTATTGAGTTGAATTCTCATGCATCACCAACTTTATTGCGTATTTCACAGATCCAACAGCCAATCCAGCCTCCCAAACAGTCCAGATTGCCTTTTTCATAGTTCTGGCAGCCAATCACTCAACCTCCGAGTGAAATTTGCACAATCTAGCTCATCAGTCTCCCAGGTATGTGTTGTGTCCTTCCCCGGATTTGCTTTGTTTTCAATAACATATTTCTTGTCATGCATGCTGCTTGTTTCTAGATATTTTAGGTGTTCATCTGTATCAATGGATTCTAAGAGAATAGGGTCTCAGGACACTGGTGGTATGGCAGCTGGAGCAACAGCTGAGCAGGTGTCCTCTGGTTTACCGATCTACGAAGACATGGAAAAATTTAGGAGCGAATTTTCGCCCTTTGGTGAAATTAAGGGGTTTTATATTTTTATTGGGCGAATATTTTGTATCACAAAACATTGTTACAAATCGCCTCAAATTTATTTTATAAAAAAATTAGGTATGGAGGTTAGCCCACCTTATTTTAAGGGAGAGAGTAAAAAAAGTAAATTTAGCCCTTGAAATTAGGAGTTACAACCTTCCATTCACCCTAATTTTCAAGAATAGTTATTTATGATAATTATTTCACCCTCCACATTCAGTGTAAAAAAAGGTTTTTTTTTTTTCCTTTCATTTTCTCGTATTTCATGGTATTGGGGTTAATTTCGAGAAAATGACCTTATTTTTTGGAACAAATGGTCACAAAAGAATAATTCATTTTATTTAAGAATTCAAGTCTCCTATTTTCATGTTTATTTAAAGATTGAATAATGTTCTTGCCATATTCCAAGTTTGCATGTTTAGTCATAATCATATAAAGAATAATGGAAAACATTTTTTTATTTTTACTCCATAAATCACATTATATTTACGTGTAAATAAATAAAAATATAAATAAAGTGGAGTATGGTAAATAAATAAAACCTCTTTTTATACTTACTCCAAAGGTATGGTAAATCAATATAAATATAAATATAAATAAACTAGAAGTATGGTAAATAAATAAAACCTCTTTTTATATTTAGTCCATAACCCTCTTTCTATTTAAGGCTCAAAAAAGAGGTTTTATTTAAGTGAATCCTATGGGAAAAATACCATATCTATAAAAGAGGTATGGTAAATTACTAAAAATATAAATAAACTAGAGGTATGGTAAATAAATAAAACATTTTTTTATATTTACTCCATAAGTCACATTATATTTAAGAATGCTAAAAAAAATGTGTTATATTTAGGTGAAGCCTATGGGCCAAATACCATGGGCCAAATTATTATTAATACCATGATTAATCCATTATTAATCCTAATATTAGTATTAATAAAAAAAGGATGGCACATGGTATTGACCCATGGTATTCACGTGGAATGTACGCTATTTAAAGGGGGGAATTAAACCAGCATAGATCCACCCATGGTATTCATGTGGAATGTAGGCTATTTAAAGGGGGGAATTAAACCAGCAAAGATCCATCTTTACTCTGGATCTACTAAGCCTTAGGAGGGATTAAATATCGTGATATACAAACTAGCATAGAGTGAAAAAATATTTGATCCTCGGGCTTGGTAGATCAAGGGTAAAAATGGATCTTGTAATTTAATGTCACTTAAACATTTTAATTTGGTTAAAAAAAACAAAAAAAAACCAAAACAAAACAAAAAAGCAAAAACAAAAACAAAACAAAAAAAATCAATTATTAATTTTATTAATTTTATAAATTACTAATAGTAGTTTTTAAGCTCCAAGTTTATGATAACCCATTGTATTGACCCATGGTAATATCATGGTATTCATGTGAGCATAGACTATTTAAAGGGGAAATTCTATCCGTTTAGATCCATCTTAATTCTGAGTCTACCAAGTGCTGAGAGGGATAAATATATTTCATCCTCTAAGAGTGGTAGAAGTGGAGTTAAGATGGATATAGGTTGGTTTTTATGATAATGAAGATATTAAATAGACTTAGGAAATTATATTATAAAAAACATCTTAAGGTGAATGGTTAAAGCTACATTTAGTCACCTCACAAAATTTAGTAAAAAATATCAATATCTCCATTAATATTGGTTTTTCTGATTTAACGAAAAAAATTCAAAACAGTGAAATCTGATCACTCTTTCTGCATCACCCTCACAGAAGAGAGATAGTTAGTGCTCAGATTTCCCACCATTTTTCAAAAGTTCTCAATATTATATCTTCATGAAAAAGTTAAGGTACTGATGTTGGATTAGTTGTTTGAAAAATATGATGGTTTGTACAACATTTCATCTTCTCTTCTCCGTTATTCTTCTTCTCTATTTTTCTTAATTTTTCATGATCTGTAGGGGTTGGGCCAGTGCACCATATTGCCCTAAAAGGCAGAGATTGTGCACCACAAAGGAAATTAATCCACATGTTACAACGTTGTTAAAAAATGCAAGACGTATGAAGGTAGTAAATTATTCTAATAAGCAATTTACATTGGGAGAGATGTAATTAAATTTTATTATTTAATTGAAGATTTCTAATTAAAATAATAACAAATATATATGTGTATATTAATATATTGATTGGAATGCTTCTGACAATAGTCACTTCTTTCCATTAGATCCCCTTCAGGCCTTTGGGATACCTACTACTTTCTTATAGTATATAGTTGGGGCTTGCTACTTGTTGGCATGTTGGGGTAAACAAAATGTGTTTTTTTTTTGGTTTATCTCGCAGTTGGAGTCTATGGAATAAGAAATAAATTTTATAGCTTGACAAAAGTGGTACAAAATATGTTTTTCTTATCTCGTAGTTGGACTCTATGGAATAAGAAAGAAATTTGGTAGCTTGACAAAAGTGGTAGCTTGACAAAAGTGGTAGAGAAAAGATTAATCTCTCCTACCTTGACAGAACTGGTGGTCAATATCAACACATACAAGAACTTTGTTGTGGAATATTATCAAAACTAATAGAAGGATATGAAAGAGTTTACAGTGAGAACCTTGACAAACATGGCCATTGAAACTTGCAACATTGTTTGTAGGAAGAGAAAATTATGTTTCTTTTTCCAAACATGTATGTTAGTATATTACAATTTAATGAATATGTTTTCCTATTATCATATATGGTTTCATACTTTAACAAAACATTCTCCAAGACTTCACTTTTTATTATTCAGTGAAAGATTTGCCAAGATCTTACAAGATTTTATAATTTAGTGATATATTTTCCATGACTTTACAAGATAATATAATCCGATGAGAGATTCGCCAAAAAAATTATATATACATATTATATTATTGATAAAATCGCCTCCCATTTTTCCTATGTATCATGGGGATTTGCTCAATTATTATACATATTAATTTAGGGTGGTTCTTAAAATTTTCTCTGTATGAAGATATAAAGTCGTATCTAGACAATGACATCAAACTAAAGTGGCAAGATGTAAATGAAACATTTGCAGGTAATTTTGGGGAAGACATTGAAGACTTTTAGGTGTACATGAGCATTCATAAGTCCGGATTGTACCAGATTGCATGCAAATACCTCATGTTCCCATGCGCGAACATGATTCACTAGATCGTCTCTCACACTGATCCCGAGACGATGACCCTGAGTAGTGTCAGTGGGACAAATCTTGCAACCTTCTGGGCATGAGATTATGATGAGATGTATCATATTACCAAGGCCATGACTATCATGACTCCCCCATTCAGCTTGCCCAATAATAGAGGCCACTCCAGAGACATTATGAAGGGTTGGGTAAAGGAGCCAGCTCATTTCAGGATGACCCCCACTCAGATCTATAAGGAAAAGATATTCAGGAAGGCATACCAATACTTGGTCATATTCACAGGTTGACGGAGTGGCTAAGTGATCACTGAAACCTTACCTTAGAGTTGGGTGGTCACACTGGATCAACTGGATAGAGTAGGAAGACCATGCAACTGGTCTGGCATATTAGATCACCAACTGATGAAGCAAGTCACAAAGGCTCAATAGTCACTCGAAGGCATGCATGCAGAGATTTATATGTCCACCTACATTCTAGATGCAATCTGTGCCCAACATAAGTTCCCGGGCTTAGAGTGGGCATGGTCAATGGTGGAGACTGTTGTGAGCACGTATTTCAAGTTATTATCTAAGTGCAGCTTGAGAGGAGTGATCATATGACCATATGACTATCTTGTCACCCAAATGTACAAGTTGATATTCAAAGAGGATCCACCCTACATGTCAGAAGAAGTGATGAAGGCATTATTAGGCATTGTAGAGTAGTATGCCTCACTGGACAACACGTTCATCTGAGTGTTCAGTGTAAAGAAGACTTTGCATGTTATGCCAAAGTTTGCATTGGACGTGCTTTTCAAGTAGGAAGTAGCGTATCGTGTCTCAGCAGGATTAACAGCTAGGCTATAGTGGAAGAAGAAGGCACATTGGCCCACTCTTCCATTGCAGATTGGGTTATACGAGATCTTGAGCATCAAGCAAGTGGATGTTGAAGTTGAACAGATGAAGAAGTACCCATTCGACCTCCGAAGCTTCAACCCGTATGACCCACATTACATTTGAAGGATCATTGCATGAGAGTTTAGTTCAATTGGGTCCATGGGGCATGTCATTGGGCCGAGGAGGACTCATGGAGGTATTGCTTCAATTCCTCCAGACCCAATGAATAGGTCAGTTTCGCCATAGAATGGTTAGCACAATAGCATAAAGTAGCATTACGGATAACACCAGTAGTAGTAGCATCAGCAGAAACAACAGAGTCAAGCATACCTATGCACAACAAAGGGAACAGTAACATTGTTGACCACATGGAGGAGGAACAAAGCTACAAGTTTCGAGTAGATCCACTTGTAGAAAAAGAATCTATGGCTATTAAACAGAAGAGGCAACAACGCAACAAGTGAATCACACGAAGGCGGAGGGTTAAGAAGAGAATGGAAGAAGAATAGGAGTTGCATGCGCTGAGGGATCAAGTCTAGAAAGAACAAGAACTACGCCAATTGGAGAAGGAAGAGAAGTAGCAGCAGATTTAGCAGGGAGTGCATCACGTGCACATAGAAGAAGTAGTGTCGTACAAGTAGTTGATTCTTCTGAATAGCTGGCATTAAGCAAATAGGGTGAACCCTTGTAGGGGCAAGACTTTTCTCAAGAGATAAAATAGGCTCTTGAACAGTTGGATGTAGATATGGAGCACCAAGAGTTGGAACAGGACACTAACCTCATGCCTCACCAAAGAGAGGTCGACTCACTTGCTTCAATGCATCCAGATGATGAGCAAGTCTCAGATGACTAAGGAAGCACTGGGATCCTTGGTGGTCAACCGGAAGTAGAGATGCACAGTAAATCCTTTGAAAAATCTCATCATAGAGTTGTGTAGTCTCAGCGACTACTGACTCCGTAAGACGAAACATCCCCTACGCAATTTGAACTGCAACTAGAGTGTATGCCGAAGCCACTAGCTCTAGCGTTCGTTTTCTCATAGCTGAGAATGAGCGAATGGCGAAGGAACTACAGGTGGCCAAAGCAGGTTGGAGACTTGGTGACAATGTCCACCCGAGCTAAGCTGAAGAAGGCAATAATGGATGAAGTATTTTCCTTGGACATAGTTATGCAAGCATTGTACTCCAAGTTTGGTGCCATGCATCAAGCAATCATTCATCTCCATGGATGGCAGCAATGATGTGTGAGAAGAGTACGCATCTTAAAGAACATACATACTATTATTGATAACATGAAAGCATGGATGATGAAGTACAAGAGAGCCCCACTTCACTTGCCAAAGATGATGAAGGCTAATATAATCAATGTGCTAGCATGTATCTAGAGTTAGGTCTGGAGTTATGAAGACCTGCCGCAACTCATCACTAGCATACAGGCTTCCCATGCACGAGTATTCAAAAGCATGGAGGTTATAGTGCACACTCATGCGATCCCATCACTTGGGAACCTCACTCAGGTGAAGGCCAAGAAGAAGGTCTAACAGGAGCTTGACTTGCACTTCAACGAGATGTTGCACACCGCCACTAGCCCATACTTTCTTATCAGCGTAGGCATCATGTGCAAGTATGTTGCTCATCCAGCCAACTGAAGACAATGATGCACATGCTCAGAAACAAGTTGGATAGAGGAGCCCGAGCACTGTAACCAAATGCTATGGAGGCAAGGTTCAGGTTTCAGACGAATGTCATAGTAGAACACACGGACATTCTCAAGGACTACCAATCTTCGCATCAATATGTCACTGTTGATCAGCATGAGGATGTCGAGCAGTTATACTTCTATGGTTTTCTAAGTTCGAATGATGTCTAGTTTGGTTTGTCGAAGCCATTGTTCACATGGGTACATGTGCATTGTAATGTTGAGTCATGTCAAGCGTAACTCAAGTGTCAAGAGTGGATGTAACAGTCATAGAGTAGGTGAAGAGTCATGAGGGCAGTTGAATGGTCACAAAGGGGAATGTCAAGGGTCACCCCACCCTTTTCTATAAATAGTCCCTCATAACTCATTGCAGAGGCTTTTGGTTAGCCAAGATTCTACTAATACTATCTTGAAGAAGACTTGGACAGTATTGTAATTTGCCTTGGCTTCTCCACTGCATGGACCTAGTACATCTATCTGGAGGAGAAGACGAATGTGGTTGTAACATTCCATTATTGGGGCTAGAAGGTTTACATGGATGTATTGTATGATTGTGACTTACACTTATTTACATAATAAGAGCCAACACATTTTCATGCATATGTTGTTATTGTAGTTGGAATGCTCTAGTTGCTTTAATGATATGTGTTCTTTAACTTACGTACTTGTGTTTGAACTAATTCACATGAAATTATATGAATCTTGTTGTTAATGTGTTGCATATTTTGTTAATGTTATCACCATCCGTGTCGACTTCTCTATCAGACATCAAACAGACATCTCACTTGAACCTTTCTACAACAATAGTCATAATTGTCTCGGAATGATCCGTGAGTGTTGTTCATGTTATCTTACCTCATATGATGTGACTTCCACATCCGAGTGGACTACTCTTCCAGAAGTTGTGCATGTCCTTTGTGTGGTGTGTTCCTAGCTGAGTTGGGACTGGTCCCTTTCAACCTGGAACTCACCTTCACCTTCCTCTCCCTTCGAAGTGTTGGAACCTCTCATACACCTTCTTTGACTCACTACATCAGTCACACCTTGATACTGAAAGAGTTATCTTACTTTCCTCCGTGCACCGTCACGATCAAGGCATTACCTTATGACCCACTACTAGGACTCCTACACCAAATGCTTTGAGGTCTAATTGGGACTTCTTATTGTGGAGATCCCCTTGACATGTTGGTGGGTCCAGCACCATCAACAGTAGAAAAGTTTCATAGTAAATTTCTTGGTTGGTCTTGAAAACTTTTAAGATAGAGTGAAAGCTTGAGGCCTTGAAACTATTTCCCTTCATCCCAGTGGTCTCGTAGCTTAGCTAGGTGGTGGCATTGAGACTTCCTATGATTGGGTGGGAAATTTATCACAATTAATTAGTTGTTTGAATTAAATTGTTGATAAGGTAAGTATTCTATCTCTACCTTATAAATCTCTTGTTGTATTTGAATATAAATATGTTTTATTAATAGGAAATTGTATTGAGTTTACCTACATATCTATAAACTCATTGTTTTAATTTTTTTTGTAAAACTGCATTAAAAACCCTACATGTTCTTCTTGATGAATCTATGTCAAATCACATTAAATTAATCTAAATGGGTTTGAGATACTTTTAATGATTCATTCAATAAACATATATCATTTCATATTGTTTTCTATGAGTTTGGGAGAGTGTTCAAAATCCCACTTTATCACATTGGGTAGGGTGTCTATTACTTGCAATTAGTCATGATAATTGACTCTAAAGACCATAAAATCCATATATGTTGTGATTGGTATATTGCTAGGACATTTTCTTGGAGTATGTTAATCCACTAGTTTTCATACAATTAACTTTCATTTTCTTTTAGTTTTTTTTTACAGTGTTGGACCTACTAACATTCAAGATGTGTCCCTGATATGTGATCCCAATTAAACCTCACACCACTTGGGATAGGAGACCCATCCAGAATATGACCTGATTTCCAGTTTCTTAAATATTTTCCTTGGCTCTAAATATCAACAAGAGAGAGGAATTCAAATGTGCCTTCGAAAAACAAGTGAGTGTGCCTAGTGAGTATTTGGTTGTAAGTGTGTCAAGGTTCTTCTATTCTAGAGGGAGAAAAGAAAGTGAGTTGCTAAGAGAGAGATAATAGTACGACCCTAGTAGAGACACACATAACGAAGAAGGATTTGTCTAACATCAAGATGAATAGTCCACAAGGATGTGACAACAATAGTAACTATTACAACACATTCTGAATATGATAAGTGCTAAAATAATCAAAATAGTTCAACTACTTTAGCACAGATGAAAGAAAACATGAATTACAAACATCCACAAAGTAATTGTTAGCATGAAATTTCTTGGAAGGTGTACCGAAAAAATTCCACTTAAGTTAGTGGTGACACGTGACCCTAACAACAATTTGTGGATGCTTACACTTCATATATGCAATAATAAAACTAGAAAACCTACAACAATATATATATATATATATTATATATATAATATATATATATATATATATTATATATATATATATATATATATATATAATTATATATATATATATATATATATATAGCCAATGTAATAACCCAAATGGAAAGACTTTTAAAATGAATAATAAATATTTTATTGATATAACCTAGTGAAGGAGATATACAAAAGGGTCTACAAATCGACCTCTATGGGATGGGTCTTTTGATGTCCTTGATGCTTCAGTAATCGATTCTATCTCTCAATGTGTGAAACACCAAAAACAATGTGTAGAACTCAAGTGGGAGTTGAAGTGCAAGAAGATGATAATGGTGATGATGATAATGATAATAGTGATGATGATAATGATCATGGTGAAGAATGAATGGAAAAACCTCTTATTTATATCAAAGTATTGGGTTGATCTTGAAAATGGAGAATAATAAAATGATATTGACCAATTCAAGATCTATTCGTTAGGAATACTTTATTATATTTTTTGGAGAGGGAAAATATATTCAAAATGGTCAAATATATTTATTTATAAATAATTAACAAATAAAATGATTTAGTAATTATTTCATGAGGATTAAGAATGGTGTGAAATTGAAATAATTATTAAATAGTGATTTAACAATTATTCGAATAATAGAATTAAGGAAAATAAATAAATAGTGATTTGTTTAATTATTCCTAGGTGATTTAGTTAAATGTGAAAATGATTAACTATCAAATAATTATTCCTAGAGAAAATTAAATAAATAATGATTTATTCAATTATTCTCATGCAATTTTTAAATTTTAATTAGAAATAATTTAATAAAAATGGTTTACTAAATTACTTCACATGGTGAAAGTGATTTTACTATGGTAAAATTAATCTTACATGGTGTATTTATATCCACCTAGTTAAAATAGCTAGGTGACCATTTTTTGGTGATAAAATATTGCCCCCCAACATATGAGTGTTAGGAGAAAATTGTATGACTAAAATACATTGCAGGTTACACTTCCATGAGACACCAAAGGGGAGAGAGAGAGAGAGAGAGAGAAATAGCCGAAGCAATGCAAGGAAGGAAAAAATTGGAGGGGGAAAGACCTACTAAGATGATATAAGTCTCATTTTATGTTGGAGTACATGATCTCATATGAGGGTGGGAGGCATAACCATACCCACCAAGGTAAATGAGTAAAAATAATAAGGGTGATCCCAAAAATGTCATTCTAAGTTACAAAGTACATGATACATGATATGTTGACATCAATGGTCTAGAAAAAAATACAATGAATCCCATATACATAATGTGCCTAGAAAGACATAGGCTAAGACTGAATACAATAACATCTGAGTATGAGACATAATTACCCTCAAGTTGATATGGTGAGGGGGGATCACAACCAAAGAAGCCCTGTTGAACAGGAAAGGGATCTGAAGATTTGAATAGATCATCTGAAGGAGACATGCATGTCATGGGCACTGCAAGCAGTTGAAACTAAACCTAATACATCTGTGGAACTGCATCGGAGGATGGATGAACATCTATGGACATCCAAGCATGTGGGAGGATACCTATAGGATCGCCTCCTCATGAGGCTTGGAACATCTCACACATACTCGGCAATCACTAGGACAATCGTCTGAATCACCGAACCATCAAGTGTATGATTCTCAATCATGTGATAATGAGTTGGCATCGAGCACATGAGGGTGACTCAATGATGCTGCCACATTGAGGAGGCCCGAAGGGGACCATAAAGACATTAGTAAATTATGGTTACTTGTGAAAAAAATCGACACGTGAGTCACCCACTGAGCGGGTAAAGTGGTACCAGAGTATATATTTCTCAAATGAAGAGATTCAATTTTAAGAGGCATCAAAGTGAGACCTCATGGAAAAAATGCTTGCCCAGTGAAGGGTCAAATTACCAAAAGAAAAGGGGGACCCATTATAGAATTCGATGAGATCTTTCAAATGGTGCTAATGGTTTGTTAAACCTAGCTACGGTTTGGTTTCCTATGGAGCTTAATCCTACCACATGGTCCTATAAAAGGGCTTCTTGGCCCCAAATCCAATTCATTTGCATAGTGAGCTGTTAGGGAATTTGGAGAGGAGGAGAAGGCCCTAAATCTTATGGAGATCATAGTGGACAAACCGATCATTGAAATTAGGATCTGTAAGTTGGAGGTAGGTGGCCTAACCTTACTCATCATTTTTGGTGGATTATATGTTCATTTTAGGGCTTCAAGTCCCTGGGGGGAACCCCTGCTCTTATTCATGGTCAAAGCACACTTATTGGGACCTGATCTTTGTTCTAGAATGCAAAAACTAGGCCAAGAAGTGTGTCCTGCACATTTTTGAAGGAAAACACTATGTTTTAGACTGAGAGGAAGAGTAGAATGGGGTGTCTTTGTTGAGTTGAAGTTTTATACCCATGATGTGTGTCTTTGACTCTAAATTGACAAAACATAATGGTATGTTGCAGATATGGCAACACTAAAGGTGTCATGGTGAGAAAGAGATTGAAGACCCTTCGTGCTAAAATTCAAGGGAATCAAGTAGTCAGATGGGTTTTGACATGGTATGGGGTGCTAAATTTCTTGGAGAACCCACTTATGAGGGATGGTGAGCCCTTACTATTGAGGATTGTGAGCTAATGGGACCCAGAGCAGGAGGCCTTTGTAGTACAAGGGAATAGGATCATGATCACAATCCATGACATATATATTCTGATAGGATTTGCCCCCCTAGGGGTAGTGGGGAAGATACATCCAGTGCTAACTCGTGGGAGGCATATAGGTGATCTTTTTTATCATCACTATGTGTTGGCATTATGACACAGGTGTTGTCCTTGATGGCAACTCACTCAGATGACAGATCACAATTTAGGCTCAAAGAATGAAAGAAAAAGAAGTATATGCAGGTTCCCCTTGACCAACCCACGTATACACATGGGCTAGAAGACCAAAAGGTGCGTATGCATATACACGTACTTTAACACAAGGAAAAGCACATACATTTTGGAAAACTTGGTTTTGGTCCGTGGTATTTGGTCCCTAGTATTTTGACCCATGGTATTGATCCAAGGTATCTTGACTGAAGTGCTGACCCCAGGTATTTGGTCCTATGTATTACTTCTAAGTGGTTTTGGACCAAGGTATTGAGTAAGGCCTAAGACTATAATAGGAGAAGGAAATCATTAGGAAAAAGCACTCAAGCATTGAATATCTAATGTAGAGAAAGATCTAGACTACTGGTCATTGGGTTATGCTGGATCTGAATAAAAAAGGAACCTAAGCGCTTGAAGAAGGATAAAGTTCTATTGATGAGTCAAGATCTCTAGGCTTGAAGAGAAGTATCTTTGTGTGTTTTTGATCTTTTATTGGTGCATGTCGTAATCTGTAAATCGGATGATATGGGTATAAATGATGTCTGAATAGTTGTAAAGGTTAAATCATCTTTTGCAGAGCTGTATGCAGGTTCAGTATAGAAAAGGCACGTATACACGTTGGTTTGGCATTTCAAAATGGTGTATACACAGGTTTGCCTTCAGATAACAACGTATGAACACAGGTTAAACACATTGAAGTAGCGTATGTCTCATAAAATATGTATTAGCTACTTCTATTTGTTGTTGTAGTGTTCTAGGTTCTGCATTGAGTTCTAGTTACTATTACGGTGTTTTGGTTACAGCTTTCAGAAAAGTGACTGTTTGATTCTGTTTTGGTTGGTGCAAAGGAGATTGATTGATGTAGATATATTTGATGTTTGATTGATGTTATTGATGGATCCAGTCTGAAAATTTATGAAACGTGGTCACTGGAAGAAAATAGAAGGTTGTAGCCTTCTACAGGTAGAAGCCTACGGACTAGCATAAGACTGCACCAGTACAGAAATATTGTAAAACAAAGTTTCTTATTAAAAGAATATAGAGATAAATTGCAACAGGTGGTTTTCACCCACATTGGGTTTCCACCTTATATCTTGTGTTCTTGTGTGTGATTGTTTACTTTGTTTTTACTATACCTATTACTGCTTATATGGTTCTGATACACAGATTAAAGATCAAATGACTAAATAATAAGTTTACAAGGTATGCGTTGGTTGCTCTAAACACAGTTGCATATATATGCAAGTCGCATTAACAGAAGTAGCATATACAAATTTGTTTATGGAAATGAAATATTTTTAAGTTTCTAATACTGATTCAACCCCCCTCTCTCAGTATTATTTCCAACAATTGGTATCAGAGCAGGTCCTTCAGAAGAAGCTTGATTTCTTGAAGAAAGATCTATCATCATGAGCAACTATGAAAGAGAGGCATCCATCAGGCCACCAAACCTTGACGGGAGCAACTTCGTCTATTGGAAGGTAAGAACCACATCCTATCTTCAATCTCTTAGAATAGAAGTTTGGGATATTGTGGAAGGAGGATACACATTTCCATCAACAACTCCTACAGATACAACAGGTAAAAAGCAGTATGAAACAAATGCAAAGGCTATCAATACTCTATTGGGGAGTCTATCACAATCAGAATTTGTCAAGGTTATGCAGCTCAAAACTGCCAAAGAAATATGGGACAAGATCATTCTAAGCTATGAAGGAGAAGATCAAGTAAAACGTGCAAAACTACAATCTCTAAGAATTCAATATGAAACTCTTAGAATGCACAATGATGAAAGTGTAGCTAATTATTTCTTACATATAGATGAGATTGTTAATCACATGAAAAACTTGGGTGAAGAGATAAAAGAAGTTACTTAGTTGAAAAGGTTCTAATATCATTGTCTTCTAAGTTTGAATCAAAAGTTTCTACCATAGAAGAAAAGCAGGATCTTCAGAGTATTAATATGTCACAGCTGCACGGAATCCTAACTAATTTCGAAATGAGAAAAGGGGGTCCATTAGATATGAGAGAAGCCACATTCAAAGCTTCAGGAAAAGGAGAACTCAATGAGTCAGGACATATGTCAAAAGGATAGGAATAATCAAACTTTGTCAAGAACCTTCAACAGGGTTCTGGAAGATTCAAAGGTAAACTACCTTTCAAATGTTTTGCTTGTGGAAGAGTAGGTAATTATGCTTCCCTAATCACAAAGATAAGCTTGATAAAGGTAAGGAATCAACAAAATGGAATAGAAAACAAAGTGTAAATAAGAAGAGCTACTATACGCATGAAGATAGTGATGGTTTATCAAATAGTGATGAAGATGAAAATAGTAATGAATATAGACTTCTGATGGATTTTGAAGATGATGATTTCTTGTATGCTTTAGATGAATAAGGTCTCTATGAAGAAATTTCTATACTTAAAATATATTTAGAAAAAAAGAGTATGATTGTAGATACACTTACATTCCAACTTGTTGAAAGGGAAAAACACAATGAAAAGTTAGAATGTGAAATTGTGGGTCTAAGAAAAGAAATTGAGAAAACAAAAGCTCTCAATCTTAAGTTTGCTAAAGGATCATAAAATTTAGATGAAATTATCAAAGTGAAGCATTCTCCTTTCATAAAGACAGGTCTTGGATATAGTGAAGATCCATCTTAAGCACAGAAGCCATCAAGCTTCAAAAGCTATCTTGATGTAGCAAGGAGAAATGAACAGTTTGACAATCGTCAGTAGAGGCTTAAAATAGATCACCAGGTAAATAGAGTTCAATCTACTTCAAGGATGAACAGAAGCTATAACCAACCACACATAAATCATTCTCAATTTTCTTCAAGAATGGATGTTAATGGAAACTACAATCATCAGGTCAACAGATTCAATAATCATAGGAATTTCTTTAATGGCCAATGTTTTTCATGTCATAACTTTGGACACAAAGCAGCTAAATGTGTTGCTTACAAGACCATCATGACTAGAGAAGTACAAAATCAAAGGAATGTGACTGGGATCATGAAAAGGACCTACAATAACTTTTCTTCTCTTGAAAATGAAATAGAATGCTTTATCTGTAACAACTTCGGTCATGAAGACTTTGAATGTAGAAGTAAATTTCAGCAAACATCTTAGAAGGAACAAGCTTCATTGGGTCCCAAAACATGGAAAAAGAAAGAACCGCAAACTGAAAGATGTGGTATAGCCTTATATGCAGAAGGACAAGAAAATCAATGGTACATCAATAGTGGATGCTCAAAACACATGACAGGTGGTAAAGAAAAACTTCAGCCATATAGTGCCTTAGAAAAGGAAAGGAAGGTCTCATTTGGAAATGACACCCCTGTAGTCATAAAAGCTAAAGGTTCTATTCTCTTAAAAGAAAAGGTCAAAGCTAGGAATGTTATGTATGTTGATGGTTTAAAGCACAATCTGTTGAGTGTTAGTCAAATGTGTGATCAAGGAAATGAAGTAGTATTTCGATCAAATGGATGTGTTGTTCGTGAGCTTGATACAGGAGAAACAGTGATCAAGGGCATATAAACTCCAAATAATTTATACATACTCAAGGGAGGACAACAACAATGATATCTAAGAAAAAATGATGAACACTAGCTATGGCACAAAAGATTGGGGCATCTAAGCTTCCCTTAGATAAGGAAAGCATGCAAATTTTGAGCTATTCGCGATCTTCCTGACATTAGAATTCTAGAAAATACAATATGCAAATCATGTCAATTTGGTAAGCAAACCAGAACACATTTTCCTGAGAAGGAAGGATCAGCTAGTAAGCCGCTTGAACTTGTCCATACTAATTTATGTGGTCCATCAAGGAAAAAGTCACCTCGTGGAGAAGAATACTTTATATTGTTCATTGACGACTTTTCCAGAATGTGTTGGATAGGAATTCTAAAGCATAAAGACCAAGCATTTGAAAAGTTTAAAGCATTCAAAGCTTTGGTTGAAAACGAATCAGATCACAAAATCAAATGCCTCAAGTCTGATCGAGGAGGAAAATTTACCTCAGATAAATTCTTCAACTTCTGTGAAGAACATGGAATAAGAAGGGAATTCTCTACCGCAAGGACTCCTTAGCAAAATGGAGTGGTAGAAAGGATGAACAGAATTGTTCAACAAATGGCTCGTGCTATGCTAGATGAGTCTAGAACTCCTACAACCTTCTAGGGTGAAGCTACATTTGTTGTCGTCACTATTCTCAACAAAACAAATGTTCAGGTAAATAGCACTCAAACTCCTCATGAACTTTGGTATGGTAAGACTCCTACTGTAAAATACTTCAATGATTTTGGAAGCAAATGTTACATCAAAAGGACTGATGAAAAACTTGGCAAGTTTGAACCTAGAGCAGATGAAGACATTCTCCTTGGTTACTCTTCTTGAAGTAAATGATACAAGTGTTATAATAAAAGACTAGGAAAAACTGTTGAAATTATTGATGTTACGGTTGATGAAGCAGGCGAAAATCCAAAGCAGGTAAAAACTGAAGAGTGGGAAGATGATGAGGATTATCCTTCCACATCAAATCAGACTAATGCTAAAGAAGATGAAACCAATGAAGCACTAGATGAGCAGATAATGGAAGATGAAAAGACTCCATCCAGATATTTTCAGAAAAATCATCCAGAGACTCAAATTTTGGAACAGAAAGAGGCAGGTGTGCGGACAAGAAGAACTATTATAGAAGCTTCAATCTATCTAGCATTGCTTTCTTCCATCGAACCACAAAATATAGATGAAGCATGCAAAGATGAATGTTGGGTCAAGGCCATGAATGAAGAGCTTGAGCAAATTGAAAAGAATAATACCTAGGAATTAGTTCCTAGACCTCATGATAAGAATGTCATAGGAACCAAATGGATATTCAAAAACAAGCTGAATGAAAATGGAGAAGTTATTAGAAACAAGGCTAGACTTGTTTGTAAAGGGTATGCTCAACAAGAAGGTATAGACTTTGAAGCAAATTTTGCACCTATCGCTAGACTTGAAGCCATAAGAATGTTCCTTGCTCTTTCTAGCTTTCAGAAGTTCAAAGTATGTCAAATGGATGTGAAATCTGCCTTTCTTAATGGAGACCTAGAAGAAGAAGTATATATTGAGAAACCAGACAAATTCATCCTTGGAAATGATACAAAACTTGTGTGCAGACTCAAAAAGGCTCTCTATGGTATAGAAAAATCTCCAAGGGCTTGGTATTATCATCTTGACAAATACCTTCATCAACAAGGTTTTTCAAAAGGATCAGCTGATAGCAATCTATATATAAAAATTGACAATGATAAATTGCTAATACTTGTTGTGTATGTTGATGATATCATTTTTGGGAGTAATGAAGAAGCCATGTGTCAAAAATTTGCTTTGGTAATGCAAAAATAATTTGAAATGTCCCTTCTTGGTGAGCTCACATATTTTCTTGGTTTACAAGTTCAACAAAATAAAGATGGTATTTTTCTATCACAAACCAAGTACCTCAAGCAGATCTTGAAGAAATATGGAATGTAAGATTCTAAACCAATATGTACTCCTATGGTAACAAGATAGCAATCTATATATAAAAATTGACAATGATAAATTGCTAATACTTGTTGTGTATGTTGATGATATCATTTTTGGGAGTAATGAAGAAGACATGAGTCAAAAATTTGCTTTGGTAATGCAAAAATAATTTTAAATATCCCTTCCTGGTGAGCTCACATATTTTCTTGGTTTACAAGTTCAACAAAACAAAGATGGTATTTTTCTATCACAAACCAAGGACATCAAGCAGATCTTGAATAAATATGGAATGGAAGATTCTAAACCAGTATGTACTCCTATGGTAACAAGATGTAGCCTCAGTGCAAATGATGAATCAACATCAGTACATCAACCAACCTATAGATCCATGATTTGTAGTTTTCTCTATCTAACAGGTACCCGACCAGACATCATGCATGCAGTGGGAGTAGTTGGAATATTCCAAGAAAATCCAAAGTAGGCACACCTTCAAGCAATCAAAAGGATCTTTAAATATCTTTAAGGGACATAAAAATTTGGTTTACGATATCCCAGAGATACAGATCTCACACTTCATGCATATACAGATGTAGATTAGGCAGGAAGTGTGGATGACAGAAAAGCACTAGTGGTGGTTCATTCTATATGGGTTCCAGATTGGTGTCTTGGTTCAGCAAGAAACAAAGTTCAATTGCATTATCTATAGCTAAAGCAAAATATGTGGCTATTGCATATTTTTGCACACAACTCCTTTGGATGATGCAAACATTGCAAGACATTCAGATCACATGTACTCCACCCATCTCCATTCTATGTGATAATACAAGTGAAATCAGTATTTCAAAGAATCTGGTCATGCATTCCAAGACCAAGCACATACCTATCAAATATCATTTTCTCTAGGAACAAGTACTTGAACAAAAGGTCAAATTGGAGTATATTCCCTCCAAGGAACATGTTGCTGATATATTCACCAAACCACTACCCAAAGAGACATTTGAATACCTCGGACAAAAGCTCGGAGTAGTTGATGCATCATCTTGCTGTTGACACTTATCTGTTTCAGAAAAATGGTTGTATATGAGTTTCATGAAGCGTATCCACATACATACACCAGTTGCCGTAGATACAACCGTGTATCTGTTGGTTTGAAGAATATCAATGGGCCAGACTGGTTTTGAGTTGTATATGGGTCTGACAATGATCATTTGGCATAGGTTCAAGGGGAGCATATACTTCTAATAATGCATTGTTGGCATTATCTTAGAGGATCCTGGTACAATTTCACAGTTATTTTTTATTCAAGCGCAGAGGGAGATCATGGTTGCTGGTCTGGATGGTGATTGACAGATGCTGCTAATGATAGTTGTTGATTTTAGATATCTTGTCTCTATGTCATGTATATCTTTTATTATCAAGGTCCTGTAAAGACCTATTTTGTTTCCCCACTATGCCTGGGATGGATAATGTAATGTTCTTGTTTTATCATGTATAAACTTTTGGTATATCCCCACTTGGTTAGATGGATGAGTCAATCTTGGTCTATCCCCACTTGGTTGGGATGTGGCTGTATGTATGAGTTTTTGGTGGTAGGAAGGTCATTTATGATGTATAGAGTCATGTTCTTCTTGTAGAACATCTTTTTGCAGACCTTGCTTACAGTCAGGGGGAGCATGATCAACACAATTCAGTATATCAGAGAATTCAACATGTACTCAGGGGGAGAATGACTTGGGGTTGCCATCAAGTCCAAAGGGGGAGATTGTTGGTATTATGACATAGGTTTGGTGCTATGACATAGGTGTTGTCCTTGATGGCAACTAACTCATATGATAGATCACAGTTCAGGCTCACAAAATGAAAGAAAAAGAAGTATACATAGGTTCCCCTTGACCAACCCACGTATACACGTGGGCCAGAAGACCAAAAGGCGCGTATGTGTATACACACACTTTAACACAAGGAAAAGCACGTACATGTTGGAAAACTTGGTTTTGGTCTGTGATATTTGGTCCCTGGTATTTTGACCCATGGTATTGATCCAAGGTATCTTGACCAAAGTGTTGACCCCAGGTATTTGGTCCTAGGTATTACTTCTAAGTGGTTCTGGACCATGGTATTGAGTAAGGCCTAAGAATATAAAAGGAGAAGGAAATCATTAGGCAAAAGCACTCAAGCATTGAATATCTAATGTAGAGAAAGATCTAGACTACTGGTCATTAGGTTATGTTGGATTTGAATCAAGGAAGAACCTGAGCGCTTGAAGAAGGATAAAGTTCTATTGATGAGTCAAGATCTTTAGGCTTGAAGAGAAGTATCTTTGTATCGTTTTGATCTTTTATTGGTGCATATCATAATCTGTTAATATGATGATCTGGGTATAACTTATGTTTGAATAGTTTTCAAGGTTAAATCATCTTTTATAGATCTGTACACAGGTTCAGTATAGCAAAGGCGCGTATACACGCTAGTTCGGCATTTCAAAACAACGTATACGCACGTGTTCCTTCACATAATAGCATATTAATGTAGGTTCGACACATTGAAGTAGCGTACGTCTCATAAAATATGTTTTAGCTACTTCTGTTTGCTACTGCAATGTTCTAGATTTAGCATTGGATTCTAGTTACTGTTAGGTGTTCTAGTTACAACTTTTAGAAAAGTGATTGTTTGATTCAGTTTTGGTTGGTGTGAAGGAGATTGATTGATGCAAATATATTTGATGTTTGATTCATGTTATTGATGGATCCAGTCTAAAAATTTATGAAACGTGGTCCCTGGAAGAAAAGAGAAGGTTGTAGCCTTCTGTAGGTCAACACCTATGTACTAGTACATTAGCTAGTACAAGAGCTAAGGGGGTTGTAGCTCCCTTCCAGGAGAAGTTGGAGAACGAGAGAAGGTTGTAGCCTTCTGCAGGTAGAAGCCTGCATACTGGTATAAGACTGTACCAGTACATAAATATTGTAAAAATAAGTTTCGTATTAAAAGAAGATAGAGACAAATTAGAGCAAGTGGTTTTCACCCACATTGGGTTTCCACCTTATATCTTGTGTTCTTGTGTGTGATTGTATGCTCTGTTTTTACTATAATTGTTACTGCTTATATGGTTCTGATACACAGATTAAAGATCAACTTATTAAATAATAAGTTTACAAGGTATACGTTGGATTCTCTAAACACAGTTGCATATATACATGAGTTGCATTAATAGAAGTAGTGTATACAAATCTGTTTATGGAAATGAAATATTGTTAAGTTGCTAATACTGATTCACCCACCCCCAGCCCCCCGCCCCCCCCCATCTCAGTATTATTTCCAACAATATGAACTGATTTTTTCTGCAAATGGAATGACCATTCATATCAGTGACTTAGAGAGGCTTGAGACACGAGCTATAGTCACAACAATGTTGTGGATCTTGGGTAGTCATGCCTTCCATCACATCACTTGGGGGTAGATGATTTTGGTGGAGAGTGTGTTGGTAGGGACCTACTATGGGTGGGCCCAAATGATGTTGTCATTTTTGAAATGGAAGTTGACACTATGTAGGTGAAGGACCAATGGTATCTATTCTTTTCGGATATTATTATGCTCATTCTTCTTTGAGAAGATCCCGATCATCCATCCTCATGTACAAATCTGCGATGGGGGCCCATAGGAGCCCAAGATGCACTATTGGGGGAAACTACTGTGACAAGGTGGAGGAGGGGGAGTCATATGGGTGTTCTAACCTGATTTTGTTTCACATTGGGACTAGATGCCACTATACATAGATTATTTCCTGTATAATGGAATGAATTATCAAGGAGATCCTAACTTACCACCTCCACCTGGATGAGCATGGGTTCCATATGGTAAGTGGAAGTTGTTATATATTTGATGCATTTATAGTTTAATAAAAATGTTTATGTGGTACTAATTTCTAATCTTTTTGGTATGCAGATATAACACTAGTGAGGCCAATAGGATACATAGGATTAGTTGTAGTGCCTGACACTGCAGATCAGGGTGGTTCCACATCACAATAGATATCAAGCAGTGATGCTCTATTGGAGGATCTTCGACGTAGATTTGACATGCCGCTGACCAGGGTGACCAAGTGCGGGTGTCATGGGTTATAAGATTAGTATACAGATGAGTGTACTGGTCTTCCCTCAGAGTGGCGAGGAATCACACAAGACATTACTATGGTCGGTCAGGCAGTATGAGACCTACAGGCTAGTGGGATGGAGATATTGGCTCAGGAGCCTCTAGATGATAGTGATTAGGAATAGGGACATGTCGATCCCCTATCTTGTTTTGTTATAACATGCAAATGAACATATGAGATGTATTTTGAGTAGTGGAATCCAAACACTATATGTTGGATATATATAATATGGTTATGCATATTTTTGTGACGATTGTGGTTCACCATTTGTTTATGCTATGGATGTCTTCTTGTATATGCATGTGATAAATGCCAATATAGAATATTATTTCCAATGGTATATACATAGCGATTTTGGGCTCTAGGAACATGAATGAATGTAATGGATTCAAATTTACGTGCCAAAATATTAACTCTTAGATATTTTCTAAACAGGACAGGATTACGCACATGATAAACGTCGTTCAATTAAGACAAACATGAAGGTGAAGGATGCGAGGATCAAGGGAACCATATAACAAAGCTATCACAACATCATACACATCCTAGTTAATTGTGGCAGACCCAATGCAAATGATGTCGGAGTGGACTAACATATACAAAAGGGGGGAAAATAGCCTAAGTTGCCGAGGCAAGATTCCTAATGAAATGACTCACACCATCGACATAACCATATGAGGTGTGGATGATGGATCCATTTGAAATATGCAAGAAGATAATGAACAATATGTTGGGGGATGCAAGATACCTAAATGCAAGAAAAAGAAAAAGGTACACGCATTTCAATGGGAAATGTTATCGGTAAAATTTCTTGAGGTAGAGTGCATTGTGAGGGCTGGGAAGGATTTCTCCTTCGGGACCCTCTAAAACGTATGCCCCTTTTGCAAAACACTTATAGATGATGTAAGGTCCTAGCCATAATGGCTCAAACTTCCCATGCCCCGGGGTATCAATAGCTTGGTCATAAACAAGAACAAGGTTTCCTTCATGGAAGGTACGAGGGTGGAATTTTTGGTCATATTGAGATTTGGTGTGCTTTTTGGCTGCTTCAATGGTGTGAAATGCAACACAAAAATATTCATTGATGTGCTCAAGCATGATAAGTCGTTGTTCTAGAGGTTGGGTGTCTAGGAGGAGTTCAATGGTAAGGTGGAAGGAGGGTATTTCACACTTGATTGGTAGGATTTCCTCCTCTCTGAAAATGAGGTGGAAAGGAGTGAACCCATTGGCAGTTTTGACAGAAGTTCTATAGTCCCAAAAAGCAGGGAATAACATAAGATGCTAGTTGGTCTTGTGTTTATTCACCATCCATGAAGCATAATATTAAGTCTTTTTTGACAACTTCAACTTTCCCATTTCCTTGGGGGTAATAAGGCGATGAATATTGGTGTCGAAAGCCCAACAAAGAGGATATATCATGCTATATCTCATCTTCGAAGTGTTGGCCATGGTCAGAGACCAATTTTTTCGAAACCCCAAATTGAGTTATAACATGGTTAAATAAAAATAGGGATGCAGTAGTCATGGTGTTATTGAACGTTGGCATGGCTTCAGCCCATTTGGTAAAATAGTTAGTGACCACGTTAATATACTTATGGTTATTAGCAGATGGGGGTTGACACTCCATTAAATTAATATCCCATTTACAGAAAGGACCGGTTGCAATGACAGGATGGAGGGGAGTAGGTGGATATCACGCCTTAGGGGTGTATAACTAGAAATTGGGACAATGTTTGACTACCTCGAAGCAATCTCTAAAGAGAGAAGGCCAAAAATAACCGACACGCATGATTTTATGGGTAGTGACCATTCCGGAGAGGTGACCAGCACAAGCGCTATTGTTGCAGGAAGTGAACACTTTGTTAGCTTTAACACGAGTGAGACAATGACATAGGACTATTAGGGAATTATATATTACAGGGCAATGGAACACATAAAATATTGCAGCAATATAAACATAGAAAACGCATAAAACAAGAGAGACACAGATATACGTGGTTCACCCAGTTTGGGCTACATCCACGGAGAAACAACCAATCCTTCCTTTTATATTATCTAGAAAACTGAAGAGATACAACCTACAACAGATTTGCTGTAATTCCCTCTTCGCTCTCAATCTCCTCTCTCTTCCTCACTAAGAATACAAATATACATAGACGCAATACAATTCCCTCATATATAGCGAGGGGTTACCTTATAGGGAAAAAAACCCTAAATTAAACATAACTTCTACCATCATATCTCTACCTAATCAACGACCCAGATAGACTACAAAATTTTATAAGGAGAATTTACATATATTCTTAGCTTTGGGTGGCGTTGCCACCCCATTACGAACTGAGGTCCAATGCGGCGATACCTTTGAATACAGAAGATAATCAGGCTCACACCCAACAAGGACAGTGTTCACACCATTACAATAAATATCATCACCGATGGGGAGGTAGCAAGGGAAGAATGTTGAATACATCTTCAATCATCACAAGTGATATGGGGAACAAATTTCTAGGTTCACAAATTGGTAAGGATGTCGCTCTAACAAGGATCATCTGAGGTAATGGAAAGCAAGTGTTCATCTGGAAGATCATCATTTATCGGTGGATTAGGCACACCAGTGAGAAATTCAGGTATGGATTCAACAAGGGCTAAACCTTTATTACTTTTGGGTGTAACAAATTCAATATCGAATTCTTAAGGGATAACGATCCAACATGCATACTTCCCGTTAATGATCCATCGACTCAACAAGAAGGCCATCAGGTTGGAATTGGTCACAAATTTGGTGGTATGGATAAGGATATAATTACGAATATTTTCAACAGAAGAACACAACAGGCAGCACCAAATTTTCTTCGTGTGAATAGAACATAGAGGGACCATGAAGGTTCTTACTGAAATATATGCCATTCTCATTTCCAGCAAAATCATGTTGGAATAAAACCCTAGTAACCAAATAGGCAGACGCAGAGATATATAATATGAAATCCCTCTCAAAGTCAAGTGGGCTAATTAAGGGAGTAGAAGTGAGAGCATGATTGAGGGCATCGAAAGACTATTGAGCTTGGTCATCCCAAAAAAATGGAATGTTAGATCGAAGGAGTCTAAGAAACCAATGTGCAGTGGTGGCATAGTTAGGGACAAACCTACAAAGAAAGTTATCTTTCCTTGGAGGCTTTGTAATTGGTGAAGGTCACAAGTAGGAAGAAGTTTGAGAATGGCTTGAACTTTGAGAGGGTCAAGAATTATACCATCTTTGGACACAATGAAGCCAAAAATTTGACCGGTAGGAATGCAAAAGACACACTTAATGGGGTTGAGGAGAATGTTATACTTGCGAGATAAGAGGAATATGGTACACAAATCATGAAAGTATTGCAACCGAAGTTTGGAATGAGTGGTGAGATCACTAGATATGTAAGGATAATATGAGTTGGAAACAACAAGACATGGAATGCTGAAAAGTGGCCCCAACATTCTTTAAACTAAAAGGCATGACCCTATAAGTGAAAGTTCCACACAGATTATTGAAGATGGTTTTAAGATGATCAACATAACAGATATGTATCTGGTTATATCCAAAGAATCCATCTATAAAGGAAATAACCTCATTCCCTATACACTCATCAATTATTTGTTCTATGAAGGGTGTGGGAAAGTTTCCTTTGGGACTTTCTTTGTTCAGATCATGAAAGACCATGCAGAAATGAATGATGCCTTGTTTCTTTATATTGGGAATAGGATTGGACACCCATGTGGTGTATTCGATAGGATAGATGAAACCAACGTGCTTCGATTTAAAATTTGATATCTTCACATTTGGAAGGATGTATAGGCCTTTAATTTTGGTGGAAAGCGATGGCATCGAGCCAAGTGTTGATATGATTTTCGACAATGGCAGGATCAAGTCCAAGAATTTCAAAATAAGATCAGGTGAAAACATCATGAAACTCTCTAAATCACTTGGCATAAGCATCAATTTATTCTGGGGCGCATTGTTCCCCCAAGATGATATTTTCTTAGATCCTTGGTTTATTCGAAATGTTAATTTTGATGATAGGGGAAAAGTTAGGCACATTTCCTTCTTCAAAAGAATCTGGTGTAGGAATGGGATTTTTAAACCAATCAAATTCACCATGAATCAAGTCATTTGACCCCACAACATATTGATCATGGGTTTTTTGTGGAAGGAAGTATGGATGATGGTGCATATCAACCCAAGGATAATCAGGGGTGGTCATGGATTCCATCATCTCTTCATCAAAATGGAAGATGGGAGGACTAGAGGAAGAGAGACCACATGATGAAGAGGACCTATCTGAGGCATCTTCATGAGAGAATGGGTTCCCATACACTCTGTCAAGGATGGTATATAGATGACTAGTAGATGTGACATCTACTGATGTTGAGACTGAAGTGCTTTTCAAGAAGGTTCAACATATTTAGAATAGGAGATGTCAAGGGAGTCCTAATATATCAATCCCATGGATGATGATGGGTAGAGAATAGGAGTGGTATTATTCGTCATCTTGACATTGGGGGAGGGATCACAATGGGTGGTTGAGAAACCTCCTCCTCTGGAATAGGTGTGGGACCAGAAACCGTAGGTAGACGAGAGGCAAAGTCACTAAGAGCGACCTCTAATTCGCAAAGTACTTGAAGTGTATCATGAAAGTCTTTGAGATGAGGAAACCAATGAGAAAAATGGCCATAATTATCACACAAAGCACAGGGGTGATTCGTGCATAATGATATATTATTCTTAGTTGACTCATGTAAGGTGACATGGACCACAGGAATGTTAGAATTAGGGAAGGTATCAGATACCAAATTCTTAGTGTGAGGGAGTTTAGGACAATTATTGGTGGCTTGAACAACAACATCACACAAATCACATGGAGGAATAGGCTTTGGAAACTTAGGAGGTGATGGATTTTTTTAGGGTGCCTTGCCTTTGGTTCCCTTTTTTTTGGCTTTCCCCCCTCACCAAATGCTTTCGCAATAGGAGTAGGTTTTCGTGGAGGTTGTTGTGGAACTGAAGCAAAGGAAGGGGTAGGAACAACAAGTTGAAACAGGGTCAAAGAAGTGTAAGGTTTGAGTTGATTTGGGGGATTATTTGTGGGAGGATCAATGTACTAGACTAGGATCCCCAAGATAATGTTAGGTAAACTCAATGTAGCCATGAAAAGTGTAGAATAAACTCCCGAGGGTGGAAATAAGAATTGTATCTGACCAAATGGGTAATGACTCCAGGGAACTGATCTGAGATGGTTAAGACCTGGGGGAATGGTACTGGTTGAAAATGACTAGGAGAGGTACTAAAAAAAGGAAATGGTCCTTGAGGAGTAGTATTGGAAAGATGGGTTGAGTGGGGAATAATAGGTTATAGAGGTGTTGGATATTGTGAAGGAATACCTGACTTCTTGTTAGCATCCCATGACACTTGAAGCATGGAAGAAGTAGATGATCTAGACTCAAAAGGATTAGGTGGTGGACCATAATAAGAACCAAGCAAGGTGGAATATTTTTAGACTCTAGGAGAGACATTAGTGAGGGACTGAGGAGAGTCATAGATGAGATAGTGGATTGAGGTGAAGTCTAAGATTTGGGATCATAGTACATTGGTTGATCGATCATGATGATATTTCCATTATGAGGGAAGCACATCTGACATAAAACAACATATACAACAACTGACATAGCATAAGTAGAACTATGACCCAAAAGGATTTTGTAATCTAATGGGGCATGAATGACCTCAATGTTAGTAGAGACAGTCTTGGTGGCAATAGTGATAGCATAGTTATGATATAAGCCAAGGGTCTGTGAGGGATGGTCGTCCAAAGCACAGAGAGTGATGGGGGATGGGGATAGGTCCGATGAACCAATTCACTTCCAAACATTGGCAACCATCACACAGGTGGAGGCGCCTTCGTCTATGATATGCTACTGAACATCAACGTTTATTATGGAGTCTGGTATTTGAAATGCAATAGATTAAGGTTAGGGAGGATGTTCCGAATTATCAACATCAAAGATAATCATAGGATCGTCATGGGGATCCACAACAAGCAAATAAGAAAGTAGACATTTTTGTTGTGATGGGCATGTCTGGAACTTTGGAAAATTTTAGGGGCTAATGTTCGCCCAGTGGGCTAATTTTCCATGATTTTTCCAAAAAACGATTCGCCAATTTCCAATTTTTATAAAAGATGATTCGCCCAAATTTTATAATATAAAATTATTTTACCTTAAAAATCGCCAACATTATATAGTGGCTATATGATAAATCATTATAAATTTGAATAATTTTACAAATATATCATTGAAAAATTCATAGTTTGCATATTAGGGATTAGTGAGATTCGCCAATGTTTCTAAACTTCAAGAAATTTTTCCATCCTTAAAATTTTCCTTGTCTGGAAGACTTCCAGCATTGACATGGAAGCAGGAGAACATGCCAAGTCATCTAATATGTTATAGGTATGGGGGGATTTAGAAAAAAGAATGTTTTAATGTAATGGACCTTTGGGGATCTTGGGGATAACCTCTACCTTAGGCAAAGGGATTTGTAAGGTACCATTTGATGATGACAAAGGCTCAATGAAAACTTTAGGTTGGGACTCATTCACTAACTTAGCAAGTAGCATGTCATATTGGCACGATCGAGTCTCAAGGTTGACTTGTTTGGTATTGACCTCATTAGAATTAACAATAAGAATCAGATAATCATTGTGACTAGATGGTGGAGGTGGGGGAGCTGCATGACCTTGTGTGGGTTGAGTGGCATAGGATCATTGGTGAGGAAAAGGATTAGTAAGCACAACTGGTTGAGATGAAGAAGGAGGAGAAAAATGAGCTATGGGTTGCAGTCCTTTAGAAGCAGCTACCTGAGCTTCCCATACTTGACGCATCTAAGGCAAAAGGGGACACTCATGAGTATAATGGCCATATACATCACAATAGGCACAAGGTTTGTTCATACGAAGACCCTTGTTTTACTTGCATTGTCTGCCTTGATGTTGGTTTACAGGAATAGTCTAGTTTCCCTGAGGTGCATTAGGTGGTGGACCCTGGTTACTTGATTACCTTGAGATTTTTGGTTCTAGTTACCTTTCCCCTTGTTCCTTTTCTTGTGTTTGGGGGGATTTTCTTTTCTCTACTAAGCATACACTTGATCTTGTGGAGGAGGTTGTTGTCGTGGCAGAGGTGGAGGAGGCATGGGGGGCTGGGGTGCAGGTGTCGGAGGGGCTGAAGCATTAGGGGATGGATACAAATAATAAGGATATGGGGCAACATTAGGATAGATAGGTGGAGCAATAATTGGACTAGGCATTTATTGATGCATATGGGGATATGTATATGACGTGCTGGGAACTAGATAAGAGTTTCCATGTGGGGGATTGGGGGAGGGATAGGTGTAAGAGGAATTGGTCCCTCCTGGGGATTGGCCATAACTCATCAGAGGTGGAGCATATGGTTGCAATTGAGGGTGTTAAATGGTTCCAATGATACCATCAGTGGCATAAGATTCCCCTAGTGCATTGGTATCACTGGGCTAAGGTAGATCGGGAATGACAGTATAAACATAACCTAACTGGGTGTAGATCAGATAAAATTTCAAGGCTACTTGGAGCGCATATTCCTCAAATTAAGGGAAGTCAAAAGTGACATATTTAGAAATTGGGGCCAAAATAAATATAAGGAACCAATCCATATAGATGCGGACTTCGAATTTAGGAGCTCTACATACGCTCCTCCTTCTATGCCATTCTTGAAAATGGTCAGATATGTGAGTGAAAGAAGTTTGACAAAAAGAAGTCAATAGTTTGGTACATGTGTCATAACGGAGAGGTAACTAGAAATAGGCTAGAAATTCTTTAGCCAGAGTGATGAAGGTGGAATGAGTGGATCTAGGTTGATCGACTACCACTTAGTAGAAGCTCTAGTAACAGTGTGTTGGAACAGACGAAGACAGACGGAGTCTTCAGTGATATAATTAGATGAACGCGCGAAAATGATTTGTGGGATCTTCTCTAGGGTTACCTGCAAACTTGGGGATATCAAAAGGAATTTTAGTAGGCATAGTTGGCCAATTGAGGTCATGGAGAAGAGGATCGTTGATGCGATGGATGAAATCAGGGAGACTTAAACTAGCCCTAAAAGGAAGAAATGGAGTAGGAGTGACCATACTGATGGGGGTTACCCTGGTTAGTACTTAGGTTACCACCTTGGTTTTGTGCACCCACGTTGGTGCTTGACATTGTGATGGTACAAGGTTGAGAAGATTCATAATCAAAGGAAGAATTAGATGAATCAGTTGGACCAAATTCAGACTGAGGAATCCATGGAGGACTAGGAGGATGTACTCTAACTTGATGAGGAGGAATAATATGTACTAATGGAAACATAGGGCGAAGGCCTCAAATTCTCCATAAAAAATTCCTAGGGGGAATAATGATGTCAAGGAAATGGTGACTATAAGGACTAAAGGGTGATGATATGAGTAAAAGAGAAACAAACAATAAGAAAACACCTAGTGCAGTGGTTCCAAGTGTAAACTAGCTATATTAATGATGCTACTCTAATAGAAGCAAGCAAATCCTATTAAAGAAAAATACCTCTAGCCTATAGGTGGTCAAAATCCTCAAACAATCCTAAATCTATTGTTTCATATGGCCTTCCAAAGAAATTATTACTTTACAGAATCCCATCCCTCCAAGTAGAGTTGTCCATAAAAGGTAGGGTAGAGAATCAACTACTTCCCATAGCCATTCCTATATGGTGCTTTCTTAAGATTGATCAATACAGTTACCTTTGTCCCACGACGGTGGTCGAGTCTTGAGCTTCTTAGTGATGAACCAATGCATGAAAATCCTTGCCACGGGTTGGGTAGCCCTGAGGAGAACCAGTCACATGATGACCTAGCCTAACACCCTCTAAATTGGGTTTATGACGCACTCCAACTTTGGACTGTGGATTTTAAGCTCCTTAATATGTCAAATTCTATGTCTCAATGTAAGCAATCGATCGGTTTTATTGGAAGCATATCCCACCGATACTATACCTAAACTACAAATATTGCTTGGTCCTGGTGCCCAAGTGGGCTTAATATATGTATGTTAAAGTTTTAAGGTGTAGCGTTTCAAGTCTTGGCTTGGAAATGTTAACCAATCTCACTTTCGCTTAAGGTGTGACTGCGTGAAAATGATTTGTCAAGAGGATGATTTAAGTGAGCATGTTTTATGATGCCATGTGTTGTTGAAATTAAAGTGTTGAAATACTATAAATAATGTTGAAAATGACATAAAAACAAACAACCAATCAAGCACACAAAACCCCACCCAAAAAGGCTATCAAGAAGTTAAGAAAGAGAAGGAAAATAAGATACTTAAACACACATAAAATGTCCAAAAGACCTAATGTCAAAGGGACTAAAATCTATAGGCACTAATCTACTATAAATGGTGCAGACATGACAAAAATCAGAATTGACAAATGATGTAAAGAATAGGTGTGAAGCTCCAAAAGTTAGGATGCCCAAGGAGATTCTAAGGGGGAAAAGAAAAACCCAAACTATAAAGGGAGAAAAGGTGGAATAAACCTATACAAAAGTGTTGTAAGGTAATGAATCAGACTCTAAAAATCAATGGCTAAAAAATATTGAAACCCTAGATTCCTCACCCAACCAATCTCTTCCTAACAATGTGGAGGTTTACTCTAAAGCCTAGGGGGGTTTTTCCTTGCTCAAAGAGAAAAAATAAGAGAATTTAAGCCTCGGTGAGAGTGAATTATAGATAATAAACCCTTCCTAGTCTACACACAACACTCTCGACAAGTCTGAAAAAATTTACAAAATGCCTGTACTAATTTGTAAACAGTGGAAAACATAGTTATTGGGCCAAAAAGTGTGCTTTAGAACACAGATCCGGGGTTGAAAAGTGAATTTTTCTCTTGGGACTCTCAGTAAAAAAATATTGCACAATTTTTTCCATCTCATGTTTAGTTGGTACTTGTGACTTGCGGAAAGCACCAAAAAACCACCAAAATCTGAAAATTTGACAAAAAAGGAAAAAAACTATAAATAAAAATTAAGGCTATAAATAGTTGTAGAAAACCTTGAAATTTATTGAAACTTCAGTCACTCAAGAACTGAATTATCACAATAGTGGAGTTTCCATTTTTTAGTATGAAATTTCTTGGAAGGTGTACTGAAAAAATTCCACTTAAGTCATTGGTGACACGTGACCCTAACAACAATTTATGGCTGCTTACGCTTCTGATCTGCAATAATAAAACTATAAAAACCTGAAACAAAACAACATATGCAATCCAAAACAACAAACAACAATATATATCCAATGTAATAACCTAAATGGAAAGAATTTTAAAATGAATAATAAATATTTTATTGATAACACCTTGTGAAGGAGATATACAAAAGGGTATGCAAATCCCCCTCTCTGGGATGGGTCCTTTGATGTCCTTGATGCTTCAATAATCAATTCTCTCCCTCGGTGTGTTAAAAACTCAAAACAATGTGTAGAATTCAAGTGGGAGTTCAAGTGCACGAAGATGATAATGTTGATGATGATAATGATCATGGTGAAGAATGAATGGAAAACCCTCTTATTTTTAATAAAGTATTGGGTTGATCTCGAAAATGGAGAATAATAAAATAATATTGACCAAATCAATATCTAACCATTAGGATTACTTTATTATATTTTTTGGAGAGGGAAAATATATTCAAAATGGTCAAATATTTTTATTTAGAAATATTTAACAAATAAAATGATTTAATAATCATTTCACGAGGATTAAGAATGGTGTGAAATTGAAATAATTATTAAATAGTGATTTAACAATTATTCCAATAATAGAATTAACGAATAATAAATACATAGTGATTTATTTAATCATTCCTAAGTGATTTAGTTAAATGTGACAAGGAATACTTATCAAATAATGATTTAATAATTATTCCTAGAAAAAATGAAATAAATAATGATTTATTCAAATATTTTCATGGGGTTTTTCAATTTTAATCATAAATAATTTAATAAAAATGGTTTACTAAATTATTTCACATGGTGAAATTGATTTTACTATGGTAAAATTAATCCTACATGGTGTATTCCGATCCACCTAGTTAGAAATGGGTGGGTGATCATTTTTTGGTGATAACAGTAGTCTTACAAATATTCATAATCCATGCATGAAGAACGTGTTGGACATGAGGCTTCTGATATTAAGTAAAATTTGTAAGACACATGCATACAATGAACAACTCTAGCTCCAATACTGGAGCATTGAAGCCACTCCTTTCTCCCCAAAAGAACTAGCTTGTCTCTCTAATGCCTTGCGAGAGGATTCAAGATGGAAATTCCTTTGCTCATATAATGAGAGTTTATATATAACCAATGAGGTGATGCTTCACCTTCCTTGTGACTCTTTGACTACCCTCATGATTGATTGGATTCCTATGAATTTTAGAATTTACATGACTCTTCATATTCTAAATGTGTCCTTTTGACTTCCACTTTACAATACATTTTGAATAAGTAATTACATAGTCCACAATAATGATGTGGCAGATGATGACTCGTGACATGACATGACATGACATTGTTGACATGGATTGGATGATGACATGGAAATGTCACACCATTTTTGTTTCTCCATGGTATATGTATTCCTGAGGATGCTCTTCTATCCACATCCTTATGGCTTAGAGGTAAGGAGTCTTCAATGGTATCAAGTCTTGAGCTCTAGTCGCAAATTGTGTCCCTTTACTTCTGCTTGATTGATAAGATTGAATAGTCAAATAAACAAGTGTCTTTCAACATTTTTCCCTTCTCCATTTCCTTCTTCATCATCTTGTCATGGTATCATAGAGTACCTGCATTTGAAATTCACTCATGATGAGATGAGATCAGTCCAATAAACCCATAGTCTAATATGATAAATGTTGATCCACTAATTAAGTTGGAATCAGGCTACAGGATGGGCTAAAGGCTCAGTGTCTATGAAATTGCACAACTCAAGAGCTTAGGGGTGAAGTTTGAGCCTTAAGCTTACACAATGCACAATTTAGGATGGAATGAGGAAGGAAAATATGCAGTATGGGAGTTCAGTGTGATAGGTTGAGGTGATGGACACAAGTTCAACCTATTGCATAGTTTTGGAAGGAAACGGAGGTTGGGTAACTGTGAAATTGTGCAATTCATGATCTCAAAGGTTGAGCTTGAGCTCAGAGGCTGCGTAATGCATAGTTAAGGCCAGGATGGAGAGTTGGATTATGCAATTATGGGGGCCAAGGTCTGGGCTTGAGCATTGGAACTATGTAGTGTGCAGTCCTAGGAGGAAATAAATTCCCATTGTGAAGTGTCAAGGGACAAGGTTACAACTTGAGGGTTGGAACTATGCAATGCGTAGTTGGGGATGGCCAGATGAAGTTAAGTTGCTAGGAAATTTCTGAAATTTGGCTAAGTTTGAGGGCAGTGAACTGATGTGAACAGTGATATGAGTTGACTATATCACACACTTAGAGCACTTGATGACACACCAACATGGATCATCTAGGACATGTAAACAACGTACTTGCCTCATAGTGATAACTTTGTGACAAATTTACGACAAGTGCGACATTAAAGATACAATTTGTGACGATTGTGATGACACTTGTGCGACAGTGCTTAAAATTTTGGGAATGAGTGCGACCAATTTTTACATGGATAGATAAATGTATTTAGACATAGAGAACCCCTTGAAACCACCAAAAAATTCTTATATACATTGTGCAATAGCTAACATGTGAAAGATGACAATTTTCCTTTCTCGCAAAAGGGACGAAAACACTTAGAAAAAAACACATGGAATGGATTTCAATGTTTGTGACAACACTATACAAGACCAAGTTAGGCTCCTAGATTTGGTCTAGGCTAAAATTTTGGAGAGTATTTAAGCAGTGACAACACTTGGTGATGCACTGGTAGAATTCCAAATTCTCTGATTTGGTTGACTCTTTTGTGCAGGGTCTTAGTTCTTCAAAGAGTATTGTTTCATTGTTTAGATCACTTTGGTTTCCCCACTTACCCTTTGAATAAGCATGGTCCCCTTTAAGCCTTTCTTGGTTGAACATAAGCATAATATTCAGTAATATCACAATGTTTCGAATCGGAAAGGGTAGTGAAGTTCGCCAACTTTATATTTTTAGAGTATATTTTTTCATCTCTGGTGTTGCTTTGCTACTAGCATGCCTAGAAAATATCTTGGAGGAGTTACTACAGGAGCACAAATATTTCTCCACTTCCAATGAGCCTGGAAAGTACCCTAATGGAGTTTCTTGCTTCATCTCTCTACTTAGGAAGCCTTTCTCTTCTTTCACCTTTATTTATATATTTAAAAGTACTACACATTGGAACTTATTCATTTTGTGGGTGGAAGAAGGATCCCTACTTATTAAGAGCAAGAGCGGTTATTCCTTCAGAAAATCACATAGATACATCTGATTTATGTTTTCTCATTTATATTTTCCCCCTTTTCCTCATCCACTGATTGGATATGCATGAAAACACTGAAACATACGAACCAAGTGTGGAATAAGGTTTCTAGAATAGACACAGGTATCATGGTTTGACAAAAATTCTCCTTACAAACAAATCATATTTTCCATTGGAACTTCATCGACCAAAATATGTGACCCAAAAAAAAAATGAGGATGAAAGTTAGCCAAATTTTGTGGTGTCACAAGACTCCTTTCAATTCATCCACACACAAAGAAGCCAGAAAACTCATTCAAACATGATGCTTAGTTACAAAAATGAAAACAAAACAAGACTAACAAACAAACAAGCAAGAAAAAAACTATGTACATATGACACAACATAACCCCATATCATCATTGAAAATAATGTTTTAAATCTTGGCCATTAATAGGAAGAGAGTCAATCTTCCCATTTAGTGATTGTAGTTGAAATGTGCATTAGCCAAGATTTTCGTGGATAGTGAATGGTCCAATACACAAGTATTAGAACTTAGTGTTTTTTCTTTTTTCCTCATGGTATTTTTCACACATTAAGACCAATTCACCCACACAAAATTCATTTTTCCCTATAGAATTCTTATCGACCCACCTTTTGATATGCGTCTAGTGAAGAGAAAATATTTCTTTTTCCTTTTGCATTTCTTCCCAGAGCTTGTGAAGGGTGTTTATCCCACGTTAAAACAATAAGCATGGCTTGCCATGAGATTCTTGTGAAAGTTGAGGGGTAGGAAAGTAGATATTCAGGGGTAGGATGGCGTATTTTCCGTACACTAGGAAGTAAGGAGACATGTTCAGAGAAGTTGTTGGCCTGACTCAGTTAGCCCATTAAGCATTCACCAAAGAGGAGTTTCAATTCCTCTATTAAGAGAAAATGGTCTTTTTGATGATGCAGATGAGGTTCTTATTTGTAGACTTAATAAGACAATTTCCCTGTGGATAATAATTAGATGAACGTTTCAACAAAAATCCATTTTCTAATGAAAACCATATAATTTTCATGATGAGAAATATCTGGCATTGTCAAAAACAAGTGAAGTTGGAATCTTGAACCTGGAGATGATATTCTTCTTACGGAAGTTTACGACTTCCTGAGCATTCACTTGTTTGAGTGGAATTTCTTTTGTACACCATATGAAGTATTATGTAGGAGTAAGGATATAGTGGTGTTGCTTTGATGAGTGTGGAAAAACCTCACCAGTAACATCTAGGCCCCATTGTTGAAATGGTCCTTCGACTACGATAGGCTGCAATGGGGTAGTGTTGTGGCCACCAACAACCCCCCTCCTTATGAAGAGTTATTGCTAATACTAAATAAGTGGGGGCCCTTAGTAAAAAATCAAAAAAATCAGTTAGTATTACATTTTATTTTTTAGAAGAAATTTACAACATCATGGACTTAGGAAAATACCTTGAAGAATCTAAAAAACCTAAGTTTCAGAATGAAGAAAATTAAATTCACTCCTTAAGAGATATCGCATCGCACAAAGAATGATAGGGTACACCTTCTAATGAGTTAAAATGAAAAAAAGCGAGATTGTGACGTGAAACCTCATCGCATCTCATACACTAAAGAAACACTCACATTGAAAAACTCTTAAAAAATCGCTGATATGCGATATCGCATATCGCGCATCACAAAAATCACATGAATCACACGTAAGGGTTATAACGATCTGCGATATTGCAATATTGTGATACTGCGATATTGCGATACTGCGATACTGCAAAATTGCGATGTTGCAATATTGCGATACTGCGACCTTGCGATAAAAAACAGCACGATGATGTTGCGATATTGTGATACTGTGACCTTGCGATAAAAGACAACACGATGATGTTGCGATTTGCGATACGGCGATCTGCGATATCGCGAAGCAAAATCGCAGGACCCCTCCATCGCAGTTGGTTCTCGCTCACTATTCGAGAAAACTTTTTCAGCCAAGAGTTGGTCATGTATTTTAATGTGAATTAATGAGTTGTTGCCAGTTGTTAATGAAGTATGGTGTTGTGTTTTTTGAAGAAATAGCTCACGTAAGGTGGCATGTTTTGCATATCTTCAGCGTTTAAAAGTTTTTCTGTCATTAGTCTTTTATCATTACTTCCACCTCAATGTAAAATATAGGAAAGAAGGACAAAGCGTTACGCAAGATAGTATGCAGAAAACTATGAGGATGAAAGGCAGCGCTCCAATGTACATTTTGGAGGCACACCTAATCCACTTAAGGAAGAAAAAGAGCCGCAGAACTCTTCTGAGGCATCTATAACAGATTTCTCATATACAGCCATGGTTGAATGGGTACTGAACGATGCTGATACCAGAAGTAGACAATTTAATTCTCAGGGTCAAGAGCTCACGAAATCACTATTTTTACAAATTTTGAGCTTTATACCAGATAAGAGAAAAAGGCGCAAGAGGCAAAAAACGCATTAGGGAAGCCCGAATCAAGAAGCAGAGGCAGTTTCCGATGTTCGATTAGCGCTTAGCGCTAATTGCGCATTGCTAAGAAAAATTGTTCAAAAAGGAAGGCCCCTAGTTACTCAGTCATCAGCAAGCACCGAAAATTGGAAGAAATCAGCGATAGAAACAAACTGGAAACAGAAGACTAAAGGAAAAGCAGAAGCAGTCCAAGAGTTAACCAAGTTGAAATGGGATTTTTACCAAACATACATGGTAATGATACATAATCATTGGATGATTCTCAAGTATATCATAAATTTTACTGAGAAGATAATGCCAGCTCTTGCCGATTCTGTTTGCTTAACTCAACCAAAGACGGAAGACAGTCAACCGACTCCACCCAGGAAAATACTGAATACTTGCGACATTAAGGAGTAGATTTAGAAATAGTTAGATAGTAGATTTAATTTTAGAAATAGTTTTTCTTAGAAAGAGGACAGTCATTTAAACCAAATCCTCAATTCCTGTAAATAAGTTATTTAGTTAGTAGTATTTAAACCCTTCTCATGCATTTAGAGAAGGGTCCAAAAATTTATCAAAAACTTATCCTCAGAACATGCACTTTTGCACCCTCAGAGGAGGTTTTGGTGAATGAATGGAACATGGTTTATTTGATATTTGCTACTGATGTTGCACTTCTGTACTCTTAGTAGATGTTAAATCAAGGAGACATAAATCAATTGTTGCTTGAAGCTCATGAGTAGGACTAGTTATAAATGGTACTTTTATCTCTTAACCGTTTCTGCTTATGCGTTAAAGTGATATTCAATTTTCAGTTATTTATATATTATAGCATGGATGTATGAGTTATCATTTGGCACTTTTGTAGGGTGGTAACTATTTGTTTTTGTTTAGTGTATGAATAGATCATTTAAGCAAAAAGTTTTAACAGCTATTTCGTCTAACTTCTTATACGAAGTAGCTCAATTGTATTGAATTATTTTCTTATGATAGCTGAATGATCTTTATTACCAGTTATTGTTTGAAATCTTTTTGGATCGCATAGAAGAAAGATCACACCCCGGGTTAGCATAAATTTCAATGTTTTTCTGTTTATTAGGATACAATAGCATAGCATCCGATTAGATAGAAGTATTCCATTTAGAACAGAAACACCCATCTTTCCCACACACACACAATGAATTGGGAAACTAGTCCCATATCCCTAGTTGGACCCACTATACGAAACGGATAAGGAGCTGCCAACCAAGGTCTGGACCGGGTGGATATCCCCCTTGTTGTCGACCTGATTTTTGGGGCCCTCAACATATTTGGCGCTAGAAGGAGGGCATGAACTATGAATGGCAAGTAAATCCAAATCAAAATACCATTCTGAGAGTAAATCACCCTCACCATCTCCCCCGACTTCTCCCTTACACTTAAATCCAGAGTTAGAAGTCGCTAGAGCATCATCCGCTGCTACAAATCCTGACATTTCAGAACAATCTGTTATTGAACCTCCTGAAGTCAAATCTCTGATTCACAAACTTCAACGATTTTCTATTTCACCTCAAAAATCTGATAAATCTCAGGGAAACGTGACTTCGCAGTATAACGCTACTCATCCCCTGACCAAATTAAAGAGTGAAAAGTTTGGTGTTCGGCCAACCGAATTACCTCTTCCCAAAAGGAAAAGAGCAAGGAAGTCACCTAAAGGGTCCGACAGCGAGACTCTTTCATCAACATCATCCATCTCAACCTCTCCACCGCGAATTCAACCATCTACTCCTCCACCCCAGACCATTACCAATCCACCTAGTGGAATCCCTACAGCTCCTCAATCATCTGCGATCATAATCACCTCATCTTCCCAACCACAGGGATCATTTTCTGCAAATCCCCCTGTTAGCAGTTCAACAATGGCCCAGTCTCCATGGAACAATCCTAGGGAAGTCTTAATTCCTGCACCCTTGAGTCAAATACCGGCCCATCCTGAGAAATGGTTGCCTAAGTTCAATCCCGAGGCAAACATGCTAGTAGAAGAGCACATAAACAACTTTATGCTATCCATCAACCTCAATGGGGTTACTAACGAAGATGCTGTTGTTCGACTATTTCTTTATACCCTACAAGGAACAACCAGATCGTGGTATTTCTCATTACCTTCTGGATCTATTACCAGTTGGGACATCTTCCAAGACCAATTTCTAACCAAGTTTGGTGATGACAGGTCTACGGCAACGTTAATCAACGACCTATCCAACCTTAGGGCAGAATCTAGAGAACCGATCAAAGATTTCAATCTACATTTCAATAAAATTCTAAACAAAATTTCTACTACTTCCCAGCCCAGCGAGGAAGTGCGATGTGAATGGTACATCACTGCATTACCATCGAACATAGCAATCTTCGTGGACAGGGCTAATAAAACAACCCTAGACGAAAACATGAAAGAAGCCATAACAGTAGAGAAACGTATAATAGCTTTAGAGAAGAAATCCACGATAGAAGAATAGAAGTCTATGAAGGTCACCTTCAAAGAAGAGTCCAAGAAGAAACAAGCAAAAGATCCATTCGATTTGGAGGGATTGCAAAAAGTTCTGAAGACCATGTCCAATGAAATGGTCGACATAAAAAAACAGGTAGCAGAAACTTCTTCAAAAAGACCCTACAGAGCTTTTAAAAGAGGCCCATCAACGGATTCAAAGCCACACAATGCTATAACAAGTGCTGAATACGAGGAAGAGGAAGAGGAAATTGTCACTGAAGGACAAACCGATGATGAACAAGTTGTAGAATTACAAGGAATGTGGGATTTCATCCTCCCACAAGAGGAAGATCAAGAAGTATTCCCAGTTAACACGCGAAGTAGAAATCAGCTTGATCCTCCCCAAACTACCCCAAAACCAAAGAGCACAAGCTCTGCAACAAAGGTTAAAGTCTCAACAAAGAAAACAACATCTAAAGTGATTCAAACTAGCCCAATCCAAGCAGATTCACCTACTCCATCTAAAACACTGATCGTTTCAGATGAAATGGAGTACAATATCATAGAAGACATGAAAAAGACTAGGGCCAACATCACTCTGTACGAATTGAGCAAGCTAAAGCATCAACCAAGAGATAATGATGAAAGAATTACATGCTTCCAGTTTGTACC